>JAKWJD010001762.1:47477932-47652059 GCA_027705065.1 Solanum peruvianum
TTTAAATATGCTAATCCAATAATAAACCAATAAGATATTCTTATCGGTTTTTGATTTATTGATTTTTGATCATTATCGGTTCGATTTTTGATTTACCCAATAAGAAAATGCCTGTAAAATATTATATGTTTTTCTCACACTTCTCTATATGATTTGATATAGTGAAACAAGAAAGATAATGAGAAATTGCATCAATAAGAGAAAATATAGTACGAAGGTTATAATATTACATGTTACAATAAAAAAATAGTATGTAATTTTTTATGTTATTCAAATTACGGACCTTTACAAACTTGAAAATGTTACAACCTGCGATTACAAATTAAAACTAAAATAAAATAGTCCAACAAGAATAAAACTGAAAGTAAAAGTAAAATCAGATAGCTACAATTGTGAACCTCTTACTTTAATCTTTATGTTTTGAGTAAACAGTAACAACTAGTAAGTGGCCTAGTGTGAAGTTGGTAGAGTGTTAATAATGTGATATTGTGATAATGTCTAATTATATATTAAATTATTAATATTAGATAATTAGGAAGGGTAAAATTATAAATTAGTATTGTCTTATTGCGTTATTGGGTAAACAACCCAATAGTAAAATCGATACCGAACTAATAATCCAATATTTTTTTATAAACCCATTACAAACCCAATAACCCAATAACATTTTTTTCGATTCGATTTATCGGTCGGTTCGATTTTTGCACACCCCTAATATTTAGAGAGTAAAATAGAATGTAGGGTTAGACCATCTCCCACTCACCTCTATTATATTCTCCATTCTCTATATTTGGAGAGTAAAAATTACTCTCTATTCTCCAAATTTAGAGAGTTAAATAGTATTCTCTAAATTTGGAGAACTACTATTCAAAACTCTCTATTTTACTTTTTCAATATTTTATTATTATTTTCATTACTTTCCAATTAACATATTATTTTACATATCATTTCATTAATTAAATATCTAATATTCATAAGTCATTTTAAATGTAATATAATATTCTAAAAAATATATTATTTAATATATATTACTTTAATTTCAAATTAATCTATTTTTAATAATTTTCACCAATAATAAAATTTATTTTATTATATATTTTCATTATAAAGAATACACAATTAAAATGGTAAGATGAAAATTTTAATTTAAATACAAGATAACAATACAATACATAACATAATAATTTAAATACAATATTAAATACAATAATAACATAATAATTAATTCGCGATGAAACAAGAACCATGTCAAAAAGATGTTGAACGAAAATTCGGAGTTTTGCAATTATTGCAAGTCCGTCACGTTTTCGGAGAAAGAAAGTGTACATGATATAATGACTACATATATTATACTACACAACGTGATAATTGAGGATGAATGTTGATCTTAATGCACCAATTCAAGATGTTGTAGAGGCTCCAACGACAGAAATGTTGTTAGATGAAAATCTCCGATTTGAACAATTTTTAGCTAGACATAATAAAATGAAGGACAAAAATGATCATTTTGAATTTCGTAATGCATTAATAAAGCATTAATGGGAGCAACGTAACAATTTCAAAAATTGAGTGATTATGTAATATTTATCTAATTATATTTCAATTTTATTTAAATTTGTTCATTAATTTAGGTGTTATCTAATATTCATGTGCAACTTATGGTATTTAAATTTTTTTGAATAAAATGTAACAATTAAATAAAAAAATTGAAAAAATAATTTTTTGTATCCCATGAAAATTATATAAAGTAATTATTGGAAAAAAGAAATAAATGATTTATATCATGAATAAGAAAATAAGAATAAAATAAAAATAATAATAATATAATATTGAGGAGAGAAAAAAAAAATTCTTATGTAGACACTAAAATAGAGAATTGTGTTGGAGTTGACTGTCTAAAAAAATAGAGAACTCTATATTTTGAGAGTAAAATAGAGTGTAGGGTTGGAGATGCCTGATGCCCTTAGACCATCTCCAACTCTACACTCTATTTTACTCATCATTCTCTATATTTGGAGAGTAAAATAGAGATTTACTATTTGTAACTAACATATTATTTGTCATACAAAGATACTAATTAAATTCTCATATTAGTACTAATTCTTTTTAAATATAATAAAATATTTTTTAAAAATATATTATTTAGCATATTCTACTTTCTTTTAAAATTAACAATATTATTTCACTTTTCGTAACTTTAAGAGATAATCTGATATTTATTGATTTCACTATGAAGAATGCACAAAATTTTAATGATAAACGAAAATTGTAATTTCAAAATACATACATGAATAATAATTTAAATACAAAATAACAATACAATACATAACATAATGATTTTTAAAATCACAATAATAATTTAATAATTCGGTAGGTCATTTTTAGATTTAATAATAATCAGAAAAAAGTAGTGTATGATCTAGAGAATTGTTGTGTTTGTGATTGCGATTGTGTTTGTTGATTTATTTTTTCAATTTTTTTGTAGTTGTTCTTTAATTTTAGAACAAATTATAATTTTATATTAATTAAATAATTTTTTTGAAAATAATTTATTATTTACATGCAAATCATATATGGTGATTAATTTGAAAAAAAAGAAAAAATGGGTTTATATATGAAATAAGAATAAAATAAAAATAGAAATAATAATATAATATTGTAAAGAGAGAAGAATATATTTTTTAAAGAATAAAATAGAGAATTGAGTTAGAGTTAGTTGTGGGAAAAAATAGAAAACTCTATATTTTGGGAGTAATATAGAATGTAGGATTGATCAATGACACAAAGAATTTGATCAGTGAAACTAGATTATACATTTTAAATAGGGATAACGGTATAGAATGATAAACTAATAATATAAAATAAATATAGTAGCTACCATTTGATTTATTTATGTTCTGTATCAAACTGTTTGCTAGTCCCTCTCTCCCTCATATTCTTGCTCGCCACTCTCCCTCTCTCGCTCGCTTCCTGTCGCTCGCGTCTCTCGCTTTATTCAATAGAATTGCATAAATTATGTTTCTAATTGCATAAAGCGAGAGAAAATTGTATATACACATACAAATATATATATTTTTGTCCTATACACTTATATTATACAATAAAAATACTCCCCTGCCCAAGTCTCTTTTGCCTTTCTCTTTTTCTCGTTTTATACAAATTCAAATTCTATATAATTTATCTCTTTCTCGTTTTATACAATTTGATTCAATTGTGATTCCATGCCCAAGTCTCTTTTGCCTTTCTCTCTTTCTCATTTTATACAAAATCAAATTGTATGTAATGTCCAATACACTTATAATTATACAATTCGTCTTATACACTTCGTTTTATACAATTCTCTGTCTCTGCGCAAGTCTCTTTCTCGTTTTATACAATTCGCTTCAATTGTATATATATAGCGAATTATATATATATATATATATATATATATATATATATATATATATATATATATATATATGTTTGCTATGGAGCGCAATTATGCAAAATTTGTTATAACATACAAATATGAATTTTATGTTTGCTATATGTGAAAGTTGCCCTTTTAAATAATGCCACGTGGAATAGTTACCACTAAAATCTAATTTTAATCAAGAAACAATTGTCCATTTTGGCCGTAGGATGTGTTTGGTATGGAGGAAAACATTTTTTTTTTTTATGTTTGGAATATATTTTTCAAATCAAATTAATTTTCTCAAATTTAAAAAAAATGACTTCTCTTTCAAAATTAAGGAAAACATTTTCAAAAACTCTACTTCAACCTTTAATTTGTTTCTTACCCTACTCATACCTCTTGCCTTACCCTTCTCATTCAAAAAAAAAGAAAATTATTTTTAAGAAATATTTCAATTCGTTTTCTTTTTCATTTTTTACGCCTCTCCTGAGGCCTATCTTTTTTTTTTTTAAAAAAAAAAACTATTTTTGAAAAAAGAAATTCTTGAGTCAGGTGCTAGGTGTTGGGTCAAATCTCATGGCCTAATTTTCGAACAATCATTAGGGTCTTGTCCTAATTTGTGTGTTGGGTTCTAGATCAATTATCGGAGTTGATTATTAATTAAAAATTATTTTTCAGTCTCAAGTCAAAAATAAAAGATATTTTTTGAAAATATTTTTCATTCACCACCAAATATTAAAAAATATTTTCTAGATAATATATATTACTCACCGACCAAACATGAGAAAATAAACTAAAAATTCACTTATTTTTTCAGAAATCATTTTCTAGAAAATCAATTTTCGTGAAAAAAACATTTTTCTTGGTACCGAACAGAGGGTTTATCTTTATTGACTTTTTCTTTGATTTCCGTTTATCTCTGAATTCTAATGTTTCTTAACTTATTATTATATAGTGGTTAATCTTGGCTCACAAAGTGTCTCCAGAGCATGGGCAAGGCCAATTCTTGATGGTTGACAATTAGGAACTAAATATATTTAATAATGTTGTAAATTACTATTTGATTTATTAATTAGAAAATAAAACTTAATCTATACATAAAGTGGTTAATCTGCCGACGCATCTTTGATTAGCTCACACAATAATTTCTTATTAACATTATTTTGTGGATATTTGTATAGAAAATCGTGCAAAACGTTATAATAAAAGATGACCATAACCAGTAATTTAGGTCCAAGTCTTATGTAGGAGAACAAATGGGTGAAATTAAATAAATCCTTTAAGAGGAAGAATTAAAGTCAACTAAAAGCAAATTACTTTAATATTTTGTGTGTTAGCAACTTACAGTAACGTCTAACTCCGAAGTAAACATCCTTTTTGTCTAAAGAAGATACATGACTTTCCAAGTAATATTATATTATATTATCAAATTTACGTGAGAAAATTTATTGTGAAAGTTGAAGTACGTTAAAAAAAAAATCAAATTATTGCATGACTATATTGCCCCTTCTATTAAAAATTCATCCTACAATATTTTTTCACAAAAAAATAAATTTACCTTCTATTAAACAATATATATATATATATATATATATATATATATATATATATATATATATATATATATAAATAGAAATCTTTGTGTGATTGTACATCTCATTATAGCCCAAAATAGTTTCTTATTCCCTCTGAGACTCTAATCCCATATTAAATGAATATTGTTAGGATATGACATATCATTTTGAAAAAAAGTATTTAATGAGATAATTTAAAGACTATTTTTCACTATTTTTTTTTTATTTTAAATTATTTCTTTAAAAATGTAAAGTGGTTAAAACTTCATTAAACGAAGGTGAATATATTATATTGAAAGAAAAGTCTTAATAATTCTCTTAAAATTTGAATAATTTCTTCCTTTTAAACTATGAAAAGATATCAACAAATTCACTTAATATAGACTAAAAAAAGTATTAAACAGAGTATTAGTTTATGTGTCTTTTTCTCTTCTCATTTTTAAAGAATATATATTTTTTTTGTTAGCAAAGAGAATTTTTTTTATATATAAGATGCATTCATACAAGACCAGTGGCCTGAAGTACCATAAACATTTTGGTTTACATATATAAAATGCATTTCTACTGCTAGGGGCATTGTGTGCCTATCAAAAATGTTCCATGTCTGTTTTGAGGGCAAAATCCATGCCTTGCTTAAGTCTGGTTTCTTCTTTAACTAATATATTAGTAAAGATATCATGATCATCCCGAATAATATTTAATGTAATTAAAACAACAACTACTAAATTGAATTTATAGAGATGATACCAAGTGTCTTATTTTATATTATATGTTCTTTTTTCGCACTTCATTTAATTTCTATATCCTGTGTTGAATTTTCACATGGTATTTTTTTTTTACAACAACACAATAGCAGTACAATATAGTTATTGAAAGAGTATTTTTTAGGACCATGTTATTCTCTCCATGTATTTTTTACTTTCTTTATATTATTGCTCTCACACTTGGGCCAATTAAGCAAAATATATTACAAAAAAAATATTATACCTCTTTTAGTATATGTCTCTTCTATTTTATTTTTTAAAAGTATTTCTTTGTATTAGTTCCCTCACACTTAGGTCAATTAAGTATATTATATTAAAACATTGTACCTCTTTTAGTATGACTCTTCAAATTTTGATAAAAATTTGCTTTAATAACTTTCACATAATATCTAATTATTTTAATCCAAATAATTTGTAATTAGTTTGTTAAAAGAAAGGATAATTTTCTAATTTAAAAATTATAAAGGATAATTTTCTAATTTAAAATTTATGACACTACAAACTTTTCATTTTTCATTTAAGAATAATTGTATATAGGACCATAAATATTTATAGCAAATTTAAGGTCACAAATTCAATTTCTCTACTAATTTAAATTATATCATAGAAATTGACTCGATACATGTTTCCCCATTATTGGATGTACGGAGTTATTTAAGGAAGTACTAGACTTGATGGCCGGTGGGTATTGATTTTGTGTGACACAAGATTTTATAAATAATGAGATAAATTAATTATGAAGACATTAAAAAGAAAGAGAGAATATTTTAGAACATACCCTAGGTCAACTAGAAGAAATTAAAGCTTAAGCCAATGTGGTTGCAATAGCCCTAATTCAGTGCACGTAGAAGGTGGACTTTTATTCTTCAAATTCTAATCTTAGAGGATTAGCAATATTTTTTGTTGACTATAAAGCTAAATATTTGCTTCTACTAAGGTTTTGACTTTTAATGAAAAAATTGTTTAATTAATTATAATGTCAAACGCCATAAAAACTCCTGAGTCATGTAGCTCTGGTTGCTTGCAGGCTTTGTGGAAATAAATAAACAAGAAATAAGATTTTCTAGATCTTTTTTCTAAAAAATTCAATATAAATTGATCTGTATATTGACCTTCTAATCATTTAATTTGACAAAAGAAGATTGACTTTCGAGTACATGTGTTGTGCATATACACCTTTTCTTTCTTTCTTTTGTTTAGTACAAGACTGAGATAAATCTCTTTTAAATAAAATCAAAACATACGACTCATCCTTTAAAAAATAATTTCATAATTAGTAGGCCTATATATATATATATATAAAATTATTATCAAGTTAAATAATTTAATGAAAGATGTTTATCGTTGTCACACCTCTAAGTTGTGGTGGTTGACACTCAACTACTAGTTTTTGAATGTAATGACCCGTCTAATAATTTTTGAAAAGTTTTGATTTCGATCTTAAGTATTATTAGAATTTTATCTTGATTTTCTTACCATATTTTAAGTTTTATTTTTCCCTAAAAAAAAGTCAAAGTATTATTATATATGCTTGACTTTTCTTGAAAGGAAAATACAATTTTATATATTTGGTTATTCTTTCTAAACAATAGCATCCACAATGCAATTATTTAAAAAAATTTGTTTGTGTGAAGATTTTCTCTCTACACACTACGAAAAAAAACGCTTAACTTGTGAGGCTTTATTAGCATAGGTTAGTTGCAACCCCAAAAATTACATAAAATAAAGGGGGTTTCACAAGATAGAAAATAAAAGTAAATAGTGGGTTTTTTAAATTTCCGCCATCTAGAATAAAAAAAAATCTAAGTAAATAGCAGGAGTTTTAAACCCAAAATTTGAAAATACATTTTTTTTATTCCAAAATAGAAAATGTGGCATCGTGTACTTTAATTCTAATACAAAATAGTATGTACTTTTTCATTTCTCAATTCTCTCTCCGCTACACAACCGTCATCTTCGGTGGCACCTCCACTTTGCCACTTCTTCAATTACCTCATCAGATTTAGAATTGCGATATCAATGTTTTTTTCACTCCTCTCACGTTTGTAGATATTTTCATCTCAATCTTCACAGATTGAATCTCGGATCAGAAAGTTTTAGACAAATTATCAGTTATATACACACTATATAAGGTCGTTTTTTTCTTGTTTGTATAGATACAGGGGCAAATTTAAATAAACTTATGTTGTACTAATCATGAACGAAAATTTGAAATTGCCAAATTTGAACTGCTTAACAAACTTTGTAGTTAAAATTACTATGAAAATAACTTTTACTCGCAATTTGAGATCTATTATATCTAGCTGTTTGAGGCTTCTATGATTATTTTGGATTTATTTGATTTTGTGAGGTTTTTGGTATTAAATTAGTAAAAGAGACTGGTTAAAGTTTTTCGATTCTCTAAAATGTTTTCACTGTCTCATTCCTCTTGAAAGGATTGTATTGGTAGTTTACTGGATCTTCAAGGAACACAAATATGTCTTCTATTTGCAATAATTGACTAAAATTTTTCTTTGTGGTACCGTTGAATGTGTGCCTGACATGAGGAAAAGTAACTTGAATTATGTGGATGAGTTAGACAGGGTAGTGGAGGATAACGTTCATCATACACAGAGACGGATCCAGGATTTTGAGTCTCTGGGTGCCAAATAGATTGATGGGTTAAATCAATTTTAGGCTTTGATTGACTTATTCCTCTTTCCGGTCTATGACAAATATGAACAATAATAAGATGACAATTGATGTATTATATATACTACAAATTATTTTTGCATGAGTTATGCTAATTTTCTCCGCATTGTTTCAATTTTATCAGATGTCTCCAACGAAGCAAAAGTTTATCGTTTTAATTTAGATGCTTTTGTTGAAAGTCGAATTCAAGATGATTTTTTCTATATAATATTTGGGAAAAATCACTTTAGCTCAATTGGTTGACTATTTGAACTCTCACGCTACCATTTTACCTTCCCTATCTCCATATATAAATACAAATTTGCACCCCACATTTGATTGAGATCATAAAGTAAACAAAGTTAAAACTTTCAATTATACTATGAATATCATTAATATTCATTATTCATTTAAATTTGTACTGGACAATTTTCATATTTTGAAAACGATCAATGACGATATCATTGCTTATATTTACAAATAAATCACATTTTATGTAACACGCTAGTCAAATATACTTATAAATTACTACTTCATATTAAGACAACTATTAGAAACAAAAATAAAATAAAATAATGTGCCGTTGTCATATTAAGGAAGAAGCAAGTTAAACTTGCAAATTAAAGAACTGCCAGGCGAGCAAGTTAAAAAAAATAAAATACTAGGGCCTCCGTGAGGTTCGACCTCGCGACTTTTGTGTTAAAATTATGACCCTTAGCCAGCCGTAACACAAGGCCTATTGTTTCCCTAGGTGGCACGTTTTATATTTGTAATTATATTGTAGATATATACCTATATACACTAGATTTTCCGTCGAAGCTCGTGGGTGGCATGACACCCCCACAAACCTTACTAGATCCGCCCATGATCATACACTAAGAAAGAGTCTAATATTTGTAGAGGATATATCTAATGTTGAAATAGGGCCTCCAAATTATAATATATTATCTCAAACTCTGCAATGATGGAGTCTCCACCATTTTAGTGTTCAGACTTTGATTCAGATTTTGTAAGTAAAAAGAAAACCAAAGAATGTAAAAAGGGTGAGTCTTTGAAACAAAAATGAAAAGAAACTAGTTCAATATAAAAAGTTGGTTCCCAATTCCCAAGTCTAAGAAGGGAAAAATGTTGTAAAGGTTTTAAAAAAAAAAATTTATGGTTCAATTATTCAATTTTATTTCATTTATTTTTTATATAGATATGAAATTGACATGATTTTGGTACGAATATGTCATGCCCCGAGCCAACATCTTGGACATGGCCGACACTCAATGACCATTGTTGGCCTTGAGCGGACTCTTGACCTGACTTACTTAACTCAGTGGAAGACTTAACTCAATATAAGAAGACATTCTCATAAAGTAACTCGAATTAAATAGCATGGAAAAAATGACACTAAAGTCTCATAGCAAAACATCCGTAATACAAAAAAGAGACTCAAAACTAAACTGTTCGATTGTCTAACTGTCTATGAAGACTCTATAATACTATGATGGATGTTGGAACAGACCCCACAACATTCTATAAATGAAAGACCAAAAAGCATGTAAATGCGTCTTCCAAGAATGTAAAGAGGCTCACCACTGACTCCGAGTGCTAGCTGGATCAACAAGGCGCTAGATGATGTTGATCTTGGTTACCTGCATGAATGATACAATGCAGGCCAACTGACATCAGTATATTGAATGTACGAGTATGCGAGTTGAAATGCTAACAATAACTTAAGCTTGAAAAGAATAAGAAGGAACACTTACCTTAGCTTTGCTCAACTCATGAATAACTTGACTAAGAGTGTGTTTGGTATGAAGGAAAACATTTTCTGGAAAATGTTTTCCAATTTTCTCATGTTTGGTTGGGACAAAATCTTGGAAAATGTTTTCCAAATTAACTCATTTTCCTCAAAATTAAGGAAAATGACTTCCCTTCAAAAATTAAGGAAAATATTTTCCAAAACTCCCCTCCAATTTCAAATTACCTTTTTTTTTTTGGGAAAACATTAATTTGAAAAAAATATTTTCAATTTCAAAATTTTATTTTTCATTCGATCCCTGATAGCCCCACCCATCCAACCACCACTGGCCAACCTCCAACCCCACCCCCTCCCCAAAAATTTAATTTTGTTTTTCAAAATATTTTCAACTTCAATTTTATTTTTAAACTCATACCCCCTCTACCCCCGGCCAGCCCCCACCCACCCCCAACCCCCTAAAAAATTAATTTGTTTTTTAAAAATACCAGCAACTTCAAATTTTTATTTTTCACTCCTACCCCCTCTCCCTGCCCCTATCCACTACCCCCAACCCCATCTTCACCACCCTAAAAAAATAATAATTTTATTTTAAAAAAATATTTTTAATTTCATAAATTATTTTTTATTCTAGTAAAAATAAAAGATGTCTCTCAAAAACATTTTTAATTCATAAATTAAACACTAAAAATTATTTCTAGAAAATATTTTTCTAGTTACCAACCAAACATGAGAAAATAAGTCCAAAATCTACTTGTTTTTCAGGAAAACATTTTCTAGGAAAACATTTTCCATGGAAAAAATTTTCCTCCATACCAAACACACCCTAAATATAAAACAATAAGATATATTCAATGTATAAAAATTTGCAAAACAGTGTAAACACTTAGTTCGGCATAGGCTAAACTACGAAACTTGGTGAAAAAGAACGATTTGGGTGCATCTACGGGGCGTTGTGCCATACCTCAAGTTCAGAGCCTCATTCTTGTGCGCTGCAGGTGCACTGTCTCGGACCTCTAGTGCAGAAGGGGCGCGCCGCGCCAGGTGCTGCCCAAGTGTGGCTGACGACTTTCTCCTCTTTTATTTTCAATGTTAAACCCTCTAAACCTCCATATTTCTTTTCCCAAACCCTTAGGATCATTAGTAACTTCAATAACCAATAGATCTAACTTGAAAAACAACTTGGAATTATGAATCAAACAACAATGGGCATTCAAACAACTCAACCAACATGAATTCGTCAAGATTCTGCAAGAAATCACTTCTTAACATGTAAACAATTCTAAAACCACTGAATTGAAATAAGTTTGGTATGTAGGTGAACTAACCCAACACAAAATATCTCACATACATTGATAGGGATCACCCCCGACGAATTCCACTAGCAAATCTTTAGCGTTCTTGGCGAATTTCTTGACTTTTCTCCCTTTCCTTCTTCTTTTCTCTCTTCTCCAAGCTCTAAGCATGATTTTGATTTTCTAATATGAACCAAAACCTCTAAAACAAAATACAAAATTAATTGGCTTGAATCCGAATTGGGACCTTCCTCGATCTAATAACCCAACCTCTGATAGACATATATCTCTCATATAATATTTAAAATGCGCAAATTCAGTGGTATTGGAAAGATATCTCCAAGAGCTTTGCAACCACATCAAGAACTAACTCTAACTCATCCTGATCTAGAAGTAATGGCCATTTGAAAATGACCAAAACTAACTTTCTCAACTTAGGAAATTTTCTAGATTTTCCCTTTTTTTTCAGAAGTGATTTTTTTTAGATTCTTAGATTACTCTTAGCTATTTCGAGTTATGAGATGTTACAATATCTCCCTTAGGAACATTCATCCTCAAATGAGTTTTCTTTCACTAAGATAAGAATATTACCCTCAAGTCTAGCACTCAAAAATCAAAAGCAAGTAACAACATGCTTACTCATAGTTTATAAAGTACCAAGAAGAGAATTAGTACCTTGATCCGCATTCTCTCCGGATTCAAAGAGAAGTGGATATCTCTTCTTCATATCCTCTTCAGCTTCCCAAGTCCCTTCTTCAACAAATTGGTTTCTCCGAAAAACCTTTACTGATTCTACCTCCTTTGTTCTCAACTTGCGAACTTGGCGATCTAAAATCTGAATCGGAATCTCCTCATAGGTTAAAATATCCTTAATCCTAACATTTTCAGTAGGTACAATCAATGAAGGATCACCCATGCACTTCTTCAACATGGAAATATGAAATACCAGTTGAACCGTTGTTAACTCTTGTGGCAGCTCAAACTCATAAGCTACATTGTCAATCTTCTTGGATATTCTATAAAGACCAATATACCAGGGACTAAGTTTCCCCTTCTTACCAAACCTCATAACACCCTCATGGGTAAAACTTCCAAATATACCCAATCATCTACTTCAAACTCCAACGATCTTCTCCTAACATCTGTGTAGGACTTTTGACAACTCTATACCATTTTTAATCTCTCTTGAATCACCTTCACCTAATCCATGGCTTGGTGAACTAGATATGTTCCTATAAATCCTACTTCACCAACTTAGAACCACCCGATAGGATATTTGTATCTTTTCTCATAAAGAGCTTCTTATGGAGCCATTTGGATGCTCGAATGGTAGCTGTTATTGAAAGCGAACTCAATGAGAGGTAGGTGATCATCCCAATTCCCATTGAAATCAGTCACATAAGCACTCAACATATCTTCTAAGGTATGGGTAGTACGCTCATCTTTCCCATCTATATGAGGGTGTAAAATAGTGTTTAAGTTCACCTTTGAACCTAAAATTTTCTGGAACAGGTGTAGAAAATTAGGTACCTCTATCTGAAATGATCGACATTGGGACTTCATGAAGCCTCACCACCTCTTGAATGTATAAGTTTGCATAATCATCTGCCGAATGAGTGGTCTTTATTGGCAAAAAGTGGGATAATTTTGTCATTGTATCGACAATCACCCAAATTTAATCATGCTGCCTGCGAGACCTTGGAAAGCCTGTGATGTAGTTCATACTAATCATCTCCCACTTTCATTTCAAAATTTTAATATTCTGGGCCAGCCCTCTAGGCCTCTTGTGTTCTACTTTCACTTCCTGGAAATTTGGGCACTTGGTAACAAACCCAACAATGTCCTTTTTTCATACCTTCCCACTAATATATCTCTTTTAGATCACGGTACATCTTTGTGGAACCTGGATGAATGAAATATCTGGAGCTATGAGCTTCTTTCATGATCCTCACTTGGAGTCTATTCACCCTAGGTACACACAATCTACCTTGATACTTTAGCACACCATCTCTCCCTTGTTCAAAAAAGCTAATACTCTTTGCTTATGAACATTCGCCTTCAAATCAAGCAAAATAGGGTCTTAGTCTTGTTTTTTTTCACCTATGACATTAGTGATGATTCAACCCTATTTATAACCACGATCCCTCCTTTTGTGGAATTCATAAGTCTGACTCCAGGCATGCAAGTCTGTGCACATCTTTGGCTAACTCCCTCTTTTCTTCCTCAACATTGGTGGTAAAGAATACTCATGTCATAATCCTTGAGTAATTCTAACCACCTCCTTTGTTTGAGATTGAGCTCTTTCTAGGTGAACACATATTGCAGGCTCTTGTGATCAGTGAATATATCAACATGAACATCATACAAGTAGTTACATCATATCTTCAAGGAGAATACTACAACAACCAACTATAAGTCATTACATTAACACACAACCCAACCCAACTCTAGATGTATCACAATATACCAGAAAACCTTAAGTACCCTTTGGCAAGGTTAAAACTAGGGCATTATTCAACCTCATTTTCAACTCCTGAAAGCTTTTCTCACAAGCTTTAGACCATTGAAACTTAACTATTTTTTGAGTCAACTTGGTCAACAAAGAAGAGACAGATGAAAACTCTTCAACAAACCTTCTATAGTAGCCAACCAAATCCAAAAAATTCCTAAAATCAATTGGAGACGTGGGTCTAGGCCAACTTTGAACTGCTTTTATTTTTTGGGTATCAACTCTAGTCTCATAATCGAAAACTATGTGGCTCAATAATGCCACGGACTTAACCAAAACTCGCACTTGTAGAACTTGGCATACAACTCCTTATATTTCAAAGTCTGAAGGAATATCCTGAGGTGACTAACATGATCTTCTTCATTCCCTGAATAGATTAGTACGTCATTAATGAAAATTATGAAAAACATATTTAGATAAAGTTTGAAGACTTTATTCATAAGATCCATGAATGTTGCTGGTGCATTAGTCAACCCAAAAAACATGACCAAAAACTCATAATGCCCATATCTGATTCTAAAATTTGTCTTTGGAATGTCATATTCCTTAACCCTTAACTGATGGTAGCCAGATTTAAGATCAATTTTCTAGAAATAGGTGGCAACATGGAGTTGATTAAAAAATCATCTATCCTTGGAAGAGGATACTTATTGTTGATGGTAAACTTATTCAGCTGATGGTAGTCTATACACATCCCAAGGAAACCATCCTTCTTTCTCACAAACAAGACTGGAGCGCCCCAAGGTGAGAAACTTGGTCAAATGAAACCTTTATCTAACAATTCTTTGAATTGTTCTTTCAACTCTTACAACTCTGCTGGTGCCATTTTATATGATGGAATGGAGATAGGACGAGTATTTCGAATGATATTTATGCTGAAGTCTATTTCTTTCTCAGGGGGGACTCTGGGTAGATCATCAGGAAAGACTTCTGGAAAATCCTTTACTATAGAAATTGTATAAAGGGAAGGTACCTTAGCACTTGAGTCATTAACTCAAACTAAGTGATTGATAAATCCCTTTGAAACTAACTTTCTTGCCTTACGAAATGAAACGACCCTTAGGCACATAATTACTACCCCACTCTATAATTGGTTTATTAGGAATCTTAATCTTGGACAACTCGAGTTCTACAATTTATTGATGCATAACAGACATGAAACCAATCTATACCTAGAATGATATCAAAATCTACCATGTCGAACTCCACTAGCTCAGCCATGGTGTTCTTGTGATTGATGGATACTGGACAATCATGATAGACTCTTTCCGCTAGAATAGACTCCCCAAAAGGTGTCAAAATACAAAAGGTTCTAAAATTTCTCAGGAAGAATTTCAAACTGATTTGCAACAGAAGGAGTTACAAAAGACAAGCTTGCTCCTGGGTCTACCAAAACATAAATATCAAAATTAAAGAATTTGATCATGCCGGTGACAACATCTGGAGAGATGTATTTCTCTTGGTGGCTAGTGAATGTACATAGGCGGTTTGACCCTCCGCCAGTACCACAAGCGGCTCCTCTAGGTACAACTCTTTCTGATGGCGCAACTGATGAAGATTAGGCTCTGTTGCCAGGATTTCCACTACTTTACCAGTTCTTAGGGAAATCCCTCATGATGTTAATCTCCTAAACACACTTAAAGCGACCCGTTTGGCCATCAGGACATTTACCTGGGTGGGTTCTACCACACTTAGCACATTCAGAAGTGTAACGACCTCTTTGTGCCACACTTCTTTGATATTGTGCTGGTCTATCTTTAAAGTTCTACTAATTCTGGACACGATGCTCGCCTTTGTTTCTGTGTGCAGAAGCAATAGCATATGATGGTGCAAACCCTTTTTATTTCTGAAACTGTGGCTAATTCGAACCATTCTTTTGCTACCCAGTCTCATTCCACAGTTAATTGTCTTGCTTCTATACTGTTCTCTGTCCCTCAGCTTCTCCTCTTCAACCTGCTTCACACAAAATATCAACCTGAATATGTCCATGTTGCTTATCAACATCGCATCTCTGTCCTCTTTGCTTGATGCACAACCCAAGCCAACGATAAACAAGAGCATTCTACTCATCATGTCCTTAACCATTTCAGGATCATAGCAGGATAGATGGGTGAACTTCAACCCATACTTATGTACACTCAAAGAGTCCTATTTCAGTGTAAGGATATCTCATATCTTAGCCTCTTTCATTTCTCGGGGAAAGGAACACCCCAAGAAACCTTCTTCAAAGCAAGCCCAACTAGGATGTGGTGAAACCTCATATTTGCCCTTCTTCCACTGATCGAACATAGTCCTAGAAACATTCTTCAGTTGGTACACATCTAGCTCAACTCTTTCGGCATCAATGACATGCATCACATCAAAAACCTTCTTTAGCTCATCAATGAAATTCTTTAAATCCTTAGAAGTGCTCGAACCGGTGAAACTGGGAGGATTCATTCCCAAGAATTCACGAATCCTCAAGGTGTCAGCCTCTTCTTCTCGAGCTCCTCTTTGTTGTCCTACCTAATTAGTCACAACTTGACTGGACATCAAGATAGCTTCACATAATTCAACATTTGTGACTTCTCCTTGAGGTTGCACGTTGGTGCATTAGGTACCTCTGGCTCCTCGATATTCCTCATAGATAGACGACCTCTTGTTGCTCTTTGTGGAGGCATGATGATCTAAAACATGTGCAATGAGGACATAGAGTGAAATTTTTAGATATAACTCTAATGCACGAAGGAATATGAAAGAAGTGAGAAATTCCTAAATGTTGTAGCGTCCTTATTATAGATGTGGCGCGCTTCACATTGATATCTAGGACTCTACAAACATGGCTTCATAGACTCCCTAGGACTCTTGAACTCAATGCTCTGATATCAAGTTTGTCACAGCCCGAGCCTAGACCTTGGACGTTGTCGGCACCTAATGACCATTGCTAGCCTAGAGCAGACTCTTGGCCTGACTTACTTTATTCAGCGGAAGACTTAACTCACTATAGTAAGTCATTCTCATAAAATAACTTGAATTAGAATAACTTAGCCAAAATGACACTTACGTCTCATAATAAAATATTTGTAAATAAAGAGAGACTCAAAAACTAATCTGTTTGACTGTCCATATGTCTATGAAGCCTATATAACACTAAGATGAATGTTGGGACATACCCCACAACATACGACATATCATATTATTTTATATTTGAAAGATATACTTTTGGAAACCGTATTTGGGGTGGGGATCTTAACTGGGTTTTATTTTGTACGTATCATTTTCCCAATTTGACAAGGTTGTGGAAGCCCCGTTTTACTCAAGATGTGGTATAATGACCTAAACGGGGATCACAGAAGAGTCCTCAACAAATATATAGGGGCCCTAACTGAAATCGTCAACATGGTTGGGTGGTTCGAGCTGATTAAAGTCCTCACAAGCTATTGGGATAAGAAAGAATGATATTTTGATTCAAAACTATGGAAATTACCCCGACAGTTGAAGAAATTCGAGATAGAATTAACACGTTGGTATAGGGCCTGAAAGAAAAATTAGAAAACAGGAATATACGACAGCGTGGAAGACAAAGAGGCCAAAGTTATGATCGAGATAAGAGAGGTAGAGAGGGAAGCGCGAGTAATGCATAACAAATTTCTCCAAAATCAATGCACTCTCGAAAATGCAACTTAGGAATTGGAAAGATTGAGGCATAATTTTGAGGAATTCAATTTATGGGTCAAACATAAGTTAGATGGGATGCAATTCGAAGATTGGGAAGAAAAAGGATGCCGAAGTGAGGGTTACCTAGTGATGCTACGGTACACATTTCAGCAGCATAAGACTCAGGAAAGCAACACTGAAGCAGGGCAATGAGGGATGACGTAGTGGATTTCGCCCCTGTGCGTTTTTTCTATTTGTATTTCTTTCATTATTTAGTCTCTACCTGGGCATGTCTTTCTGGTATTTCGATAAGCTTTTCAAATGACCCCTACAAAGGCCTTTCCTTTTGTATTTTTTGGTTATTCCTATTTTCCCTACTTATTTTTCCCCTTATGGACTTTACCTATTATATACGAAATTTTCTTGGGGGGGGGGGATAACAAAACGGCTCAATTCCACACATACATCTTTCAAATGCGTTAGGCCTACCCTTGGCACAAAAGAGTCCCCTACTTGTTTAGCATGCGTGTTAGCCACTTGTATGTTTAATTGCTTATGTAATATTGTTGCTTCAAATGAGGATATTTTGGCCCACTCCATTTCAAATTTTTCCAGAAAATCTCTAAAACATCAAATACAAGTCACTACCCCAAAATTATCCGACCAAAAGTCCATGAGTCTTGAGTTTCTCAGTAAAAGAAATTCTATCATCAAATCCTATAACATTACTCTATCATCTCAGAAAAGGTAAAATCGCATCTATGGAAAAAGGTAAGAATGCCTGGATGGAACCTACTAGGGAGGAGTTGCAGAGGAAATTGCAACAGATATATATGAGATTCGAGAAACTAGAGCAAGAGGATTCAAAGTTGAAATCGCCACAACAATCTTCGAAGCCGCAACTGTGACGCTAAACGAGGATTTGGCAGCTAAGATAGAGAAATGGAAGAACATTGAGATAGAGCTAAATAGGGATGATCTGAGGGAGAAATTGGACAAAAGAGAAACAGAAGAGGCTTAGCCACCGCAATGCGCAGTCCAGAAGCATATCACTAGACAAGGATCTGGCAGCTAAGATGGGAAAATTTTCTACCTAATGGAAAAAATGGCTGCCATGCGGAAGGAAAATAAAGCTTTCAACAAGGACATGATCATGAGACTTCAGAAGATACGCGGGAAATGCTCTATCTTATATCAAAAAGATAATAGTGATCCCAAAGACACTCACCCTGGAGAAACTGAAGAAGATATCTATGAGGAAATCGTCTACATGCCTCGCTTCCTGGTTATCTAAAAAGAGGAAATAATTGGATTACCCTTTCAGCTTATTAGTGGACACATAGTGTGGGGGAAAGGGTCGTGTTGTGTGCTATCTTACATGTTGAAACCTCATGAAGGAATAATTTTTGGATTTGGTTATGAAAACTCATAGAAGGTGTATGCTTTCCACCCGAACCAAAGAGGACACACTATAGAGGAATGTTCAGTGCTTAAGGCAACAATCTGCAACCTAATCGACACTAGAAAGATTCCACATATATGGGGTGAGAACACCGTCCTTACGTATGACTAATCGGAGCCCAACGTCCCAGTCACTAAGCACTCAATTTTATTGTCACTATTTCACACCATTCAAGAAGACATTGTTGCACATCTATAATGATTTGGTTCAGAAAGAGGTCTTAGACTGTATCCGAAAAGATAACGGAGCGTTTGATCCTGTTGGGATGAAAGTCTGGAAGCCTCATCCTTATCATGGTGCTACAGATCACAACATCAAAAGGAGCCTCAGGTTTCTCTGTGACGTGGAATACCTAGTCAACATGGGAAAGGTTTAAGTTGAGTTTGTCCCCCGTAGCTAATGTAGCGGTGAAAAAAATAATGTCTTGGATGGAGCCATTTTTATCTTTTAGAAGCTTTATTGTTTGTCTTTAACTTTCCTTGTAATCTATTAAATTGAATGAATGAATAAAAACAAGTCTTTCATTTTCTACTAGAACTACGTAGGCCTGAATTCTCCTTGCGAAATACGTAGGCAGCCTTTCAAGGCCCGACCCTTATCTTATTAAAATTTCCTCATCCATTTATTTCTACAAGGGAAATGTTGAGTCCAGATCAACATACCCAGAGAAACGCAGCAGGAAGACTTTAACTCAACGCGATTTAAACTTTTTGAGATACTATCAAAGTAAAATGAGCAAATTTTTGCTTATTCAGAAAATCATTCCCCCTTTACTAGTGGATTAATATGTCCTCACACGAAGCAACTTTTATGTGTTTACATGCTTTCCATATGGTATCTTGCATTATGTATCCTGAATCTAAACTAACGAATTTGCCTTTGAGTTGTTTATTTCTGTAGGTTCTCAAAAGTGGTATGTGTCGATAAGTTGGCTGATCATCCATATTTCACAAGATCTAAAATCCCTACAGATTTCTTTCTAGGTCAAGGCTCGCATAAGGGAAAATCAAGAAGGGGTGATAACAGCGAAAAAATTAGCCTTACTGATGTTGTTGTGGCTGAGCTCGCCATCGCTGATCAAAATGAACTAATCATGCAGCTGATACAAAAAATTAACGAAATGAGGGTTGAGATGCAGAAAAGGCAAGATCTGCTTCCGCTGATTTTTAATGTCAATGCTTCAACAGATGGAAGGCCTCCGCTTCACTTTCCTTATTCAAAGGTGGAACTAGCTCAAAACCCACCTTCCACTCCCGCTCATAACCCCTCAATCATCGAACTACCGTCAATATGCCTCTGCCTCGTATCAAACCCCAACCCCTCCTTAAATGCTACCTACCCCTTAAAATGCCAACCACCAAACCGGTCCACCCCCTCCAAACCAAAACACATACAACCTCAAAACTTCCCTCCATAACCAAATTTCCAAAGCACCTCCGTCACTCTACATCTACATCAAAAAACCACTTTCCATATCCATGTCCCGAATGAGCATGGCGTTAATGGTTCTGAGCTCGATCACTATGAAGATCAGGAAAAAGAGTGAAGGTTAAAAGAAGAGTCCGCAAAGGTGGATATAACGGAAGAGATTCGAAAGACAATGAAAGAGTTTTAGTGTATTTGTGAGGTCACCGGCTTGAGCTATAAGGATTTATGCATTCACCCGACTTCTGATCTATTAGAAGGCTTCAAGGTGCCAAAAATCTACGTTTTTTGAGGAATAGGGAACCCCTTAGCACAACTAAGGGCCTACTGTGACCACCTCGTAGGAGTTGGGAGATATGAAAGTGTTACTGATGCAACTTTTTAGTCAAAGTCTGAGTGGAGAGGATTTAGAGTGGTTTACATCTCACGAAACAAGATAGTGGCCTAGATGGAATGTCCTAGCTAAGGATTTCATAAAATGATTCGCTTATAATGTGGAGATTGTTCTCGATCGTTATTCCTTGAGTTATAGAAAATTTGCATATATATGGCAAAATGAGGCAGCCAGAGTTCGACCTCCTATGTATGAGAAGGACATTGTCGAAGTATTTGTGCGGGTTTGGGAACCTGAATATTATGATCGAATCATGTTGTTCATTGGAGAAAAGGCTGCTAAGGTAGTCAAATTGGGTGATACTATTGAAGACAGATTGAGAACCGGGATGATTGCCCGAGCTGCTGCCTCGCCCGAATTCTCGGTTTTATTGAACAAGAAAAGAGAAAATGTGTCCACTATCTCTTATAAGGAAAGAAGAACCCAAGGAGATCCTTGTTATGCCAAGGTCGTTCTCGACCTTCACAAAGTCCATACCCAACTTATTATGCATAATTTGATTACCAAAGTACCCTTCCCCCCAGTTATCGAAATGCCCCTCCTCCTATTTACCAAAATACTCCTAGTTATCAAACTCCCGCTCCCATCTACCAAACTTCCCCTCCAGTTTACCAAAATCCACTAATCACTATCAAAACATTGCTCCCAATTGTGCCAATGCTACGTAGTACCAAACTCCTCCCTCAATGTATGAAGCCCCAACTCTAGTTTACGAAAATACCCCCCCCCCCCAAACTACCAAGCTCCATCGCCAAATTATAAAACCAACCTATATCAAAGATATCAATAACCTCGTCCTAATACTCCAAATTATTGTCAGATGCCTCCCCCTCAACAAGGCAACTATGATCCCTCCCGTCCCAGATTTGAGAAATCCGCAAGAATTTTAAATCTTCTCATCAAAAGCCAAACAAAGTTGCTCGAGCGATTAACTACAACAGGATATATTAATCCAATGGGGCCTAAGCCGATTGACATCAGCTTAAAGTTTTACTGACCTGATCAGAGATTCGCGTAGAACTTCCATATTGTGGGACATGATACCGAGGACTGCCTCAATCTTAAGCACAAGATCAAGAATTTGATTGACCAGAAAGTTGTCTTTCTCCAAATATTTGTACCCAATGTCAATAGTAATCCATTATTTCTATGCTTGTTTTGGAAATCGGTGGTAGTCCGGAAAAGGCCTGAGACCCACCCTTTTCTAGTTTTTAATTGTTTGAGTTTTAAAAATTCCTGGTGATACTTAAAAAGGCAAAATGACCTCCGCCATGGACAAAATTTTCACTTGTATTTCAAATTAAATAAAAGCCTCTTTTATCGAAAAACTTGTTCATTAACTTATTTTTATAATTACTTCCTACCTTTGTTTGTTTATGATTTCAGTAATATTAATTTAAAACCTGTCAATGTCATATTATGTCATGAGTCGGAAGAACAAAATAAGGCAGGTGATGACGAAGGCAAAGAATATGTAAAAGAAACAGGTTCCGGAACATGTTGCTAAAGAGTTTCGACAGTTTGAGAATCAACAGAATTCGAATTTGAAAGAAATTGAGAGTGTGAATCTTGGAGACAATGAGTGCATTAAAGAATCAGAATCAGTGTCCATCTGACTAAATCTCAAAGAGGGGACCTGATTCATTTTCTTAGAGAATACATTGATGTATTTGTCTCGATTTATAGCGATATGCTAGGGCTGAGCACAAATGTGGTGTCCCACAAATTGACGATTTATTCAGGTTTTAGTCTAGTAAAACAAAAAACTCAAAAGTTCAAGATTGATTTAAGTTTAAAGATTAAGGAAGAGATTACCAACCAAATCAAGTCTCAATTAGTGAAAGCGACGCAGTATCCGATTTGGTTGGGCAATGTTGTTCCGGTTGCCAAGAAAGATGGGAAGATCAAAATTTGTGTTGATTACAGAGATCTCAACAAACCAAGCCCAAAAGATAATTCTCCGCTACTAAACATTCACATTCTAATTGATAATTGTGTTAAGCATGAAATACAATATTTTATGGATTGTTACGTGATTTATCACCAGATCCTAATGGATGAAAAAGATGTAGAGAAGGTAACCTTCATACGCCTTTGGCTTTATATCATTATAAGATGTTGTCATTTAGTATCAAAAATGATTGTGTGTCTTATATGAGGGCTATGACAACCATCTTCCATGATACTATTTACAAAGAGATTGAGGACCACTTGACTCATTTAAGAAAATTCATTGATCGTTTGTGTCTATACAACCTGAAGTTAAATCCCGCCAAATGTGCTTTTGGGGTGCCAACTAGCAAGTTGTTGATACCAAATGACATCACGGAGATTTAGTGAAACTCTAAGCCAGTGACACTGACATCTTCATATATCAAGAAATCTATACAAAATAGAATTTTGTAGAGGTTCATTGTTCTTGATATGGAACAAAATTGTCAAAGTTTGATGATGGTAAAAAAAAAGACTTCATTTTTTCCAAAGTTCAATGTAAGTCGAGGTATTTGACCAGTAGAAAGTTAGATATACTCTTTGTAGTTGTAATAGTAATTCACTTCAGTAAGTTCCTAACTTCTCTCACTTAAATGTCACTAGAAGATTTATATTTTACCTAGGGAAAAGGGTCTGATATACCCCTAAACTTTGTCATTTAGAGCTGATATACCCCTCGTTATAAAAGTGGCTCATATATGCCCTTACCGTTATACAAACGGCTCACATATACCCCTGCCGTTACAAAATGGCTCACATATACCCTTCATTTGACGGAAATTAAAAAATTAGTTTTAAATTTATATTTGTTACTTCTAAAAAATTTTTTTAAAAAATTATTTAGGGGTATATATGATTCTTTCATCAAAGTTCAAGGTATATTTAATTTTTTCATAGATTAATTATTTTTTGACTTCTTTTATTATAATTATTTGAGTTTCTTATTCTTATTTTGTTTTTTCTTTCATTCCTTAGTTTAAAGAAAAAAAATTTAAACTATTTTTTTGTGTGTATTGTAATTTAATTTCGTATTCGAAGAAAAAATTTGGTCATCTATAATAAGTTTTACAAGAATATTAGTGAAACATAAATAAATTTGATTATCAAAATAATAATTATAAATTAGTCATTAAAACAAAAAAAAAGTCAAAAAAAAATATGTTTGACAAGGATTAAATTTACTCATATGGGATTATAAAATTTTAGATTAAAATTATTATTTTTTTCATTTCGTTAGAGGAAAAGGGTATATGTGGGCCATTTGTTTACAAGTAGGGGTATATATGAGCCACTTTTATAACGAGGGGTATATCAGCTCTAAATGACAAAGTTGAGGGGTATATCAGACCCTTGTCCCTTTTACCTAAAAGGTGTCATAGACCTTGGGTTATTTTATTCTTGTTCTAATAACTTCAACATAGTGAACTTTTGTAATATGATAATGAGGGGATATTGATGATAGAAAAAGCACAAATAATTTTATATTTATCTTAGGTGATTATTATTTTCTAGGAGTTTAAAGAAATAATCAATTACTAATTTTGGCCTGTGATGTTGAATATGTGCTAGCAACATTATGTATATGACATTTATTTTAATGATAAAGATTTTTAAAGGAGCTTAATATACCACAAATTATTTGTGCTGATAATAAATTTACACAAACACTTGCCACAAATCTGCTGCATCATGATAATTGAGAGTTACAATGCATTAGTTAGATAACACTGTACAAGTTTGGTTAGTTAGAGTTGTTAAATGACTACTTAGATATTTAATCAAAATTCATTTATAAATAGGTAGATTGTATTCATCTTTGTATAGTTACTTCCACAATGAAAATTCAAAGCAGTTTTCTTCTCTCTTCTCTGTAAACATTGTTGCAGCAATATTCCATCCACCATTAATGGTGACCGTCAAGCTTGAATTCAAGCTCAAGTAGCTTGTTTTAACATGGTATCAGAGCCTTAACGACATTCGTTTTTCGTCAATTTTGTTCTCCTTTCTTCAATTTTATCTATTTTTTTATCTGTTTTTTATCTACTTTTTTTAATCTTATTTGTTTCTGTTCCTTGTGACTCTTTTTATATCGATATTCTATCTTCAAGTTTGTTTTAGATCTACTTTATTCTCACGATGGTTGAAGTTACCGATCCGACTGTTGAATCCTCTATTTCGACTCACATTGAAGTGGAAAATCGTAGATTCATCCATCTGATAGTGTAGGTGCGGTATTGGTCCCTATTCCATTCAATGGCATTGAGTTTATTTCGTGGAAGCGAGGTGTTATCTGTTCCCTATCAGTAAAACATAAGTTGGCCTTTATCAACAAAAAGAGTGTATGAAACCACCATCAACATCTTCTGCTTGTCGTCAATGGGAACGATGTGATGTCATGGTTACTTCATGGATCCTGAACTCTTTGAGTAGTGATATTGCTGATAGCATCGAGTACGTCTTTGATTCAACGGAATTGTGGAGTGAGTTAAAGGAGCAATATGATCAAACTAACGGGGCCAAGCTGTACCAGATCCAAAAAGAGATTAACGACCTTAGTCAAGAATCTCTAGATATCATATCCTATTACACTAAGATGAAGAAACTGTAGGAAGAACTCATCAATTTGAGTGTAGAAAATTAGTGCAACTGTATATGTACTTATGGGGCCAAGGATACTATACAAAAGGCAGAGCAGCATAGGCGATTAGTTCAGTTTCTTATGGGACTCAATGAAAGCATACTCATAATGAAACGTTGCCTTCCATGGGTCAGACATTTGCACTTTTGATTCAGTTGGAGAAACAGAGAGAGCTCAAGCCTCACAATCAACTCTTTGCAGATTCACCCTCCTTGTGTGCTAGTTCATCCTTGTTGACACCCATTTTTGACCTTCGACGGTATGAATTAAGTGACGGGCTTCTTAGTTTCCAAATGATTTAAAATAATTAGTTTTTTATAAGTTCAAATTGTTTTGCAAGTGGTCTTAAAGTTTTTTATCCTTTTTACAATTATTATTAATATATAGGTCTCATGCGATTATGTATAGAGCTAATACGTTTTAAGAATATTCAAAATTCGCCCCAAAGATAGTTTATTCATTTAAATATTTTACTATTTAGTTCTCTTATATAATAGTTTAAGTTTTAAATTATTTAGTTGTAATTAAAATAATTATTTTATTTTGTTAAAATTAGAGGCTTATTTATCATCTGATTCACTCTCATTAAGACCCGAAGTTGGTCCATTTGTTGGTATAATTCCCATCCCAACTTTAACATATTCTCAATCAACCTATAACCAACATTTCACAGGCCCAAGTTAACTCATTTCTCAGCCCATTTCTTTTGCAATTTTTGAGACCAAATCTGGCCCATGACAAATCTCAATTTTGACCCAGCCCCAAATCCACTCAAATCTGGCCCCTCCGCTCCATCCCAACTGATACACATTACCCGACCCATCCTATTCAAAGAAAGAATCTCAAAATTCCCAGTGCACATCATCCTTCATGATGACAAGAGCAGCAGCGAACCTTAACAGAATATACCATGTCAATAGACGGTCCAGCTACACGACAAGAAAAACGGGAATAACGTGAAGATCAGGTTCATGACGATACACATAGGTTACACAGAAATAGTACATCCTCTTATGCGTCTCCCTCGTTCTAAAAGCCTGCAGATTCCTCCTTGCTCGTGTGGATGGGATACACGTCGAGAGTCAAGGATGAAGAATCAAACCCTAACGTCTCTTTCCCTTTTCCTCTCCTGGTTTGATCAAATATTTCAGACAAAGGGTGCTGGTCCATAAAAGGGAAAGAGATTTTTAATTTTGAAATTGAAGTGGAAGTCATATTTTACCCCAAGACTATTCTGAGAATTTCCCGCATTTCCTTGATTGGGAACCCTAATTCTCCCACCTATAAATACCCCTCTTCTTCATTGGTTCTGGGGTTGGACGATTTCGTGGGAAGTAGGGTAATATTGTTTTAAAAATAGAATTTGGAGACAAAGGTCTAGAAGGATTGAAGAAATTTTTGAGGCGTTGATTTTTTTTTTTGTTTAGTACTGCGAGAGTCCAGTCTAAATTGAGAGATGATTTTTTGAGATAACTACACTAAATACATTTTTGCGAGGAGAAAAGTTGTTAGTTTCAGTGCGAGACCTCAAGTTCCTATCCATATTTTAATTTCGTGATCAAAATTTGAGCGTTGTTTTTTTATTGGCGATTAGAAGATCATCTCCGGCTCATCTTTCTCAGTTTTGCTACCCGAAAAGAGGTGACGTTTTTTTTTGTTTGAGTTCGATATTCGACAAAGCACATTTTTTGTTGTTAGTATCCACATTGTGGTGGTGGAAGTGTCTCTTCAACTCGCTAGATGTCCCTTCGCTGCCCCAAAAAAGGTATGCTTCTTCATTTCGTTAGCAGGTCATATCCTAAGTTACAGTTTAGTCCAATGTGTAGCTTCTATTTTGGCTCAAGGTGTTTTTGCTTGTCTAAGTGTGCTTTTATATTTGCTTTTAATGGATGAACAATCATTCTTTCTGTCGTTCAAATCCAAAATGATCACCATATGTGCGTGAACTCATTTTGCTAATTTGAAAAATCTACTATCTCTCTTTGCGATTATTTTTGGTTCAAAGGTCGAGTTCCATGATTTTCTCGAGTGTAGAATTTGATCTCATTTTAGTACTTTGTTGAAATTGATTTGTTTACACCAAATGTTCATGGTTTGGGTCTTCTTCATCTTTGATTTTTGTCTGCATTCTGTTAAGCATTTTCGGCATGTTAAAAACAATATTGATAGTTTAGCTTTGATTTACTGAAGCCTACCTCGATTAGTTTCTTCTATATTAATATATATGCATATAGGTACCTGTAAAGAAGCAAAAAAAATTCTTGTTGACAAGTTTTTGTCCCTGTCGTTTACATACTTTCAAATCATTACTTGTTTTCATATTTAGTTAAGGGATGTTGTCATTGCTCATTGTTTCAAGGTCATAAAATTTTTGTACTTTGGCTGATCTCATGGATATAGTTAATACAATTTGAATATGTTATGTCTATTTTTTATACGACCTCATAAATTTGGTTTGATGTTCAGCTCAATTGAATTTGTCGATTCTGTATTTGGGTTTCCTAAGAGTTATTTGATGTGCATAGCTTCACAAGAATCGATTGTTTCTTCATCCTTAGTTGCTCGTGTTGATGTCTAATTTCATACATTATCTACTAGTATATAAATTTTTATTTTTCCTTTTTTTTGCATGTAAAATCCGTTTGAGTTCGTTATGTACTCTCGCCTCCTCTCGCATTTCAGGAGAAACCTTTCTTTTCGAGTTAGTCAATAATTTTACTTAGATTAAATACTACAATTTTACTTAGATTAAATACTACAATTTCCAAATAAACTCTAAGAAATATTTTATCGCAAATCTTAAGTTTTAGCCAAATTAAGTTACTTGTTGGATAATCGAATGTTATCGGACATCTTAGGTGCTTTCAAAACCTTCCTAATACGTTAATATGAATCCCAAAATCCTATATTCATTATCAAATGATTTTATCTGTTTAAGTATTTTGGAAATGCTAGTTTTCTTTATTTTTCTTTAAAAATTAAGTGGCGAAGTCGGAAAATTTATAAAATATTGTTTTTCCAATTTTTGAATAAGACAAATTTAACGACTGCCCTGGGGATTTTGGAGGATTCTAACCTTAAAAACTAATGTTATTTGTCTATTTGTGATAAATTATTTACTTGTTTAAGTTTTCATGTGTTTTTGAAATGTTGCATATCATGACATCTTTCCGCCAATTGGCAAATAGCTTGCATTAGGAAAACGAAAGCTATGCGGCTTTCCACGACTTTCTTCTGAAATACACAAAATTCATTTGGAAGTATCAAACAAATAGTTGGAATGCGATCATCCGACGTTGTTTGGTAGATTCACCCCGATGTTTACTCGGATAACCGTCAACTTGAAACCTATTCTAGTAAGCCTAATCTAGAGAGAAACCAAAACCAGAAATTAAGCATTAGCCTAAGACGGCTTAATAACCAAGGTGTATTAAGTCCATTTAGTAGAAAACTGCCGAAATCGTGTCTAAGGTCTCCGACCTAACGAGACATCATTTTATCTGACATTTGAATAATGTACGGGTGAAAACCAATTTGGGGTGGGTAAACCTAACTAGTTTCTATTTTGTAGATATGGATCGTTTCCCAAAGTTTGACATGGTCATAGCAGCTCCACCTCAACTAACAATGCGGAACAATAATCTTGACGGTGATCATAGAAGAACTCTCAACAAATACTTGGGTGCTCTGACAAAATTGATCAACATGAATGGTTGGCCAGGATTGGTTGAGGTCCTCATGGGATATTGGGATAGCCAACGAATGGTGTTCCGATTCGAAACCACTGAAATTACCCCGACTTTAGAGGAAATCAGAGACTACATAGACACGGTAGGCACTGTGATAGAAAGGAAATCAATAAAACAAGAAGACATTTTCATCCCTTATAAGCCTTCCATAGAAGATATTGTGGACTGGCTCATGTTGGGGAAAGACTTTGCCTACTGGTGCCAAGAATCCCATATAACATTTAGAGATCTTTATAGCGTTATTGGGAATGATGGTTTTCCCGCATGGACCAAGTCTAAGCATCAATGCCTGTTATAACACTCGCACACACTCTATTCAAAGGGTACGAGAACCAAGGGACAAAAAAATACTACCCTATAGCTCCAGTCATCCTGTCTGACATGTATCGATCCTTGCGAAAGTACAAAGAGGGGCATCGATACTTCCAAGGATGCAACCTACTCCTTCAGTGGTGGATTCTCAGTCACTTGGCAAAGGGTGTTGGGACTCAGAAGGTACATACTCTCGACAATAAGAACACCCTTAAAGATTTGAATGACATGTTGTACTGGAAGAATATGGACAATCGGAGAACAAGGGGGAGATGGGCTCAGATTTTCTCCGAATTGAGAGAAGAAGATATCCAATGAATGCTTGACCGTTTCATCTCCAAAGAAGTCATCGTGGAGAGCCGCAGACTAATTGTACTTCCTTTACCAGGTATTCGGGGAATTCTCCCTTATACACCCTTTCGAGTCTTGCGACAGTTTGGGGGAGACAATTGTACCCAAAGAGGCGTACTATGATGCTTATATTTACGATATTGGAGACAATAGAGTGCACGACGCATCTGAAATGTTCTAAGAATGGAAAAGTTCCAAGCCGATGGATAAAACCACCATCTCCCCAGACCGATTTAATGCTAGATACGATGAGGGTTACAAAAAATTGTTGATAAAAGACATACAAAGTATCTCCTCCCCAACTGCGTGCAACTTTCGCAGCGTGACAGACAAAGAAGCCAAGGCAGTGGCCGAGCTACAAGAGGTAAAGAAAGAGGCCCAAGAAGTGTACGCTAAGTTTTTGGAGAACCAAAATACTCTTGAGAAGGTGACTCAAGAGGTAGATAGACTAAGGCGTGGTTATGATGATTTCGATATCTGGGTCAAGGATAAAATCAAGAGGATGCGATAAGAAAGCTTGGAAGACAAAGGACGACTAGGTGAAGGATTCTTATTGATGCTAAGATATATGTTTCAGCAATACAAGACTCAGGAGAACGGCGACAAAGCAGGACCATCAGGTATAGCATGGTGGATTTCGCCCATGTGTGGGTTTTTATATGTATTTATGTTGTTTTTAGCCCTTGAGTGGGTCTTCCTTTATTGCACTTTCAAATGGCCCCTGCGTGGGTCAATCTTTAATATTTTATCCTTTGTTTTCCCCTTTGTGAATGTTATTATTCACATGTGAAATTTATTTTGGGGGAATTGTTTATTTAGTACAAATTTACCGTACATCATTCAAATGAGCTAGGCCTACCCTTGGCACAAAAAGGTTCCGTTGTTGTGTTAGGACGTGATATATGTGATATTAATTGTTTATGTGTTATGTTACTATGAATGAGATATCAGAAATCCACTCCATTCCTGAAATTTCCAAAATATACAAACAAGTCACTATTACAAAAGAACATCCAACCAAAATTTCCGAGTCTTAAGTTTCTCACTCAAAAGACACCTCCTATACCACAAAACCTAAAACACTACTCTACCGTCTCAGGAAAGGCAAAAATCATTGCTATGGACAAAGGTAAGAACATCAAGATGGAACTCACTAGAGAAGAACTACAAAGAAAGATCGAACAGATCACTCGGGAAATTCAAGAGGCCAAGGAGGAAGGGTTCAGAGTCAACATGACCATCGCGATATAGAAAGTTGCAACCGTGAAGCTGGATGAGGATCTTGCACCATAGATGAAGAGAAAAAAAATGTTGAGTTGGAGACAGAGGACTTGCGAGAGAAGTTGGACATGTTTCGGTTGAAAGTTCAAGAAGAGAAGCGAGAAAGTCGAGGATAGAATCGGGGATGACAGTGGAATGGAAGAATTCACTTCCATGAGGGAAAGGATGGCCACACTGAGGAAGAAGAACAAAGTTTTCCATAGCAACATGATTGATAAACCTCAGAGAATGCGCGAAAAATACCCCATCTACGAGCAAGAAGCTAATAGTAGTCCCAATAATTCTCACCCTGGAGCGACTGGGGAAGACGATGACGAGGAAATCGTCTACAAACCTCCATTCCTGAGCAGTCTGAAAGGAGGAGATTAATGCTGCAACAAGAAGGAAAATGACTAACGTGTCCTCATGATTTTATCTTTTAAAAGATCTATTGTTGTCTTTCAATTTCCTTGTAATCGTAATGAACAAATGAATGAAAATGTTTGATCTTGTACTCGAACTACGTTGGGCCTAAATTCTCCTTGTGAGATACGTAGGCACCCTTCCCACGCCCGGCCCCTATCTTTAAAAAAATTCATTCTCCCCATTTATGTTACGAGAAGATATGAAGGCCAGATCAACGGACGTCAAAGAGCAGCTGCAAGAAGACCTTAGCTCAATGTGATTTGGCCTTTCTGAGACAGTGTCAAAACTAAAACAAGCAAACTCCTTCTTGTTAAATGTGTTTCCGTCCTTACTCGTGAGTTGAATATATCCTCAAATAAAGCAACTTGCGTGTTTATATGCTCTTTGTGTGATAGTATGCATTTTATATTCTGAATCTGCACTGACAAATCTTTTTTTGAGTTGTTTTCTTTCTCAGGTACTTTGAAACTGATCTGTGTTGATCAAAAGCTGGCAGATCATCCCTATTTCACCAGATCAAAAGGTCCCATAGATTCCTTTACTAGGCAAAGCTTAGACAAAGAAAAGACAGTTATGGGGGATAGTAATGAAGAAGTAATTTTTACTGATGTTGTGGTGGCTCAACCCACCATAGCGGACCAGAATGAGTTAATTCTGTAGCTGATGCAACATATTGCAGAGATGAGGGTAGAAATGCAAAGGAGACAGGATCTGCCTCTACCGAGATTTGCTGCTAACACTGCTGATGGGAGACCTCCCATCTACTTCCCTTCTTCAAATATAGATCCAGCCCAAAACCAGCCATCTACACCTACTCAGAATCCGTCAATAATAGATCTGACTACCAAAAATCCCAATATGCTTCCGCATCCTACCAAACTCCACCTCCTTCTCAAAACAACCACCCCCAAATGCCACCCTATCCTCACAATACCCACAATCAAATCGCTCCACCACCGCAAAATCAAAAACAAAATACTTTTGATCCCTAAACACCCACCACCACTTAAAATCAGAATACCAGTCCTCAAACTTACCCACGGAATGATCAAATCGCTCAAAATGCCCAGAGTCCATTTGTAACTCCACCCTTACCTAAAAGAACCACTTTACAAATTACCTTCCCTGCTGAGAACGATGTGCACGGTTCTGAGCTGGACCATTATGAGGAATAGGAAAGAGAGTGAGGGCAAATGAAGAGGCAAAGGTGGACATAAAATAAGAGATCACGAAAGCCATGAAAAAACTCCAATGCGTCCCTGATATCGCAGGGCTTAGTATGAAGATTTATCTACTCGTTCAAATTTAGAACTTCCAGAAGGGTTCAAAATCCCAAAATTTGATACTTTCGAAGGAGTGGGGAACCCTATGGCTCATTTGAGAGCCTACTGCGACCAGCTCATTGGAGTAGGTATGGATGAAGCTTCATTGATGCGGCTCTTCAGCTGAAGTTTGAGCGGCGAGGCTCTGGAGTGGTTCACCTCGGATGAAACCCGACAACGTCCTAGCTTGAATGCTCTAGCAAAGGATTTTATCGATCGGTTTGCATATAACGTCAAAATTGTTCTTGATCAATATTCTTTAGAGAAGATGAAGCCAAAATATACCGAGAGCTACAGAGAATTTGCTTATAGGTGGAGAAAGGAAGCTGCAAGGGTCAGACCGCCTATGTCAGAAAAGGAAATTGTAGAAGTGTTCGTGCGGGTGAAAGAGCCCAAGTATTATGATCGAATCTTTTTGCTCGTAGGAGTAAAATTTGCCGAGATAGTAAAAGTTGGTGAGACTATTGAAGATGGTTGAAAACGGAAAAGATAGCCCGTGTTGGTGCATTACCCAGATCATTAGGAACATTGAATTAGAAAAGAGAAGAAATCGTTGTTGTTTCTTATGGGGGAAAGGAAACCCCCAGAAGCTCGTCATATTCCCAAGGTCGTTCTCCCCCCCCCCCAAAAAAAAGTCCTACCAAGCTTGCCACACGCAAGCTATTCATCCCAATACTCCTCCAATTTATCAAAATGCTACCTCCACTCCACCCTACCAAATTATATCTCCCTACAGGGGTGTAGCTTCCAAATATGCTAACGTGCAGTCGAGCTACCGAGCACCCCTCCTACGTATCAAGTCCAAGATCCACCATATCAAAATCCCCACCCAAACTTCCAAGATCCAATGCCAAAAACTACCAGACAAATTTATATCCAAGAAATCAAGATCCCCGTCCAAACAACTGATATTATCAACAGATGCCTCCCCCACAAGTAAGTTATGATCCCCCTCGACCAAGGTTCAAGAAGAAACCTTCGAGGACTTTCACCGCGCTCGCAGAAAGACGAACAAAGTTGTACGAGCGATTGGCTCCGGCCGGATATATCAACCCAGTGGGGCCCAAACTCATGGATATCAATTAGAAATTCGATAGGCCGGATCATAGATATGCTTATCATTCCAACAGTGCTGGGCATGATACTGAGGACTGTATCAACTTCAAGCACAAGATTCAGGATTTAATTGAGCTGCTTCTAATGTCAATACGAATCATTTGCCGAATCATGGAGGCGGCAACGTCAAATGATAGAAACAGATGATGATTGGTGTGGGACGAAAGTGATAACTCCAATCATTCATTAAGAGTTGGAAAAAGTTGTAGCTTCCTTGAGGATCAAAGAGAAGAAAGAGTTTGTTATCTTGACACCCCGAAAAGGTTGTTGCCTTGAACACTTATTAAGACAAAATTTGTGATTGAGACTGCTGTCGCAAAAGGTATGACCTCATCCTAAAGATGTTATACTCCTGAGGAGCTTGCTCTTGGAGGTCAAAAGAAGGATCAAGTTAAAATTCCAATAGCGAGGGTGAGGCAGAGAATTTTGAAGAATTATGCAGCCGAAAGATTATTCTATTGTCAAGCATTTGGAGAAAATTCCAACCCAGATTTCTGTATGGGCCCTACTGATGAGTTGTCAATCGCACAGGAAGGCTTTGATGAAGGCTCTCGATGATATGTATGTACCCATGGTCACAAGAAGATATAACGTGGCTGCTATGATCCACCATGTTATTCGAGGGCATCGAATCAGCTTTTGTGACGATAAGATCTCTTTTGAAGGCAAGCCCCACAACAAGGCACTGCATATCACTGTCGTCTGTTCCAAAAAGGTTATCAATCGCGTCTTAGTAGATGATGGATCTGGTTTGAACATCTTTCCATTGTCGATGCTAAGGCAGTTGAAGTCTGACTTAGGAAAATTTGAGCAAAATCAAGTCAACATAAGAGCTTTCGATGGGTTTCAAAGACATACCTTGGGAGCCATAACGTTGGTTATGCAATTGGGACCTACCAATTTTATCACACAGTTTCAAGTCCTAGATATTGACAGCAGCTACAATCTTCTTCTATGAAGGCCTTTTATTCACATGGCTGGAGCTGTGCCTTCTAACCTGCATCAGATGATGAAAATCGTTTAGAAGAATGAAGACCTAGTCATTCATGGCGAAGGTAATCATTCTGGAAGACAGGCGCTGATTGTCGATGAAGTGTCTCGAGGTACTGATTTCTACACGTTTGAGCCGGTGAATGCCACCGGTGAAGACTTGGCCCAATAGCTTCTCATGCCTTCTGTGTATAAGATGATTGCTACTGTGATGTCGCAAAGTGGATTTGAACCAGGTTTCGGACTGGGAAGGAATTCCCAAGGAAATATTGAGCCTATTCTGATCCACGCCAAAAGAGCAAGGTATGGATGGGGATACGTCCCCACAGATGATGATGAGAAGACAAAGAAGAAGAAAGATCAAGCATTGTCCAAGTCAATCCCTCATCTATATCAATCCTTTCCAGTCCGTGAATATGCCAAGCAGGAGGACCATGGGGAAGGAATCTATGGCCTTTTGAAGAAATTGATGCTATTAAAGAAGAGGTCGAGCTGACAGGATTTCGTGATGCTGAGCCCAAGTAGATGATGCATGATTAGACCTCTACGCCGATTCAGATTCCCCAAACTCCTTGGTAGAAGGGCATCATTTATACATATTTAAATCGGTGGTTGTACGGAAGAGGCCCGAGACCCATCATTTTGCCTTATCTGAACTTTTAAATTTTCTTGTGACGTTTAAAAAGGGCAACATGGCCCTTTCCATGGCCAAAGTTTGCACTATTTTTTCAATTTAATTAAAAGCCTCCTTTATTGAAAATTTGCCTAATTGTTTATTTGCTATATTCTACTTTCCTAACTTTGTGTATTTATGGTTTCAGTAATATAAGTTTTAAACCTGCCAATGTCATGTTATGTCACGAGCTGAGCGAACAAAATGAGGCAGATGATGGGAGGTTGATGAATACGAAGAGGAAATTGAGGCACCAAAATATGTTGCCGAAGAGTTTCTGCAGTATGAAAATCAGCATAAACCGAATTTAGAGTAAAATGAAATTGTAAATCTGGGAGATTCGGAGTGTGTCAAAGAGGTCAAAATCAACGTTCATTTGAATGAAGATCAAAGAAGAGTCCTGATTCATTTACTCACAGAGTACATTAATGTGTTCATCTGGGAAGTCAGTGACATGCAAGAGTTGAGTACCAATGTGGTGTCTCACAAATTGCCAATTAATTCAGGGTTCAGTTCGGTGAAGCAAAAAACACAGAAATTTAAGCCTGAGTTGAGTTTAAAGATTAAGAAGAGATCACCAAGCAGATAGAGTACCGGTTAGTGGAAATGATGCGATATCTGACTTGATTAGCCAATGTTGTTCCGATCGCCAAAAAAGATGGCAAGATCAAAATTTGTGTTGACTACAGAGATCTCAACAAGCCAGCCCTAAGGATAATTTCAAGTTGCCAAATATTCATATTCTAATTGATAACTGTGCTAAGCATGAAATACAATCATTTGTGAATTGTTAAGCAGGTTATCATCAGATTCTGATGGACCAGGAAGTTACAGAAAAGAGAGCTTTTATTACACCTTGGGGCGTATATTATTACAGGGTGATGTCATTTGGCCTCAAGAATGTTGGTGCTACCTATATGAGGTATATGACGACCTTATTTCACGACATGATTCATAAGGAGATTGAGGTGTATATGGATGACGCTATAATCAAGTCCCGCGAGAGTTTGGACCACTTGACATATTTGAAGAAGTTCTTTGATCGTCTACATCGGTATAATTTGAAGTTGAATCCCGCTAAATCTGCTTTTAGAGTACCAGCCGGGAAGTTGTTGGGATTTATAGTCAGAAGAAGAGGTATTGAGCTCGATCCTTCCAAGATTAAGGAAATTTAAGAGTTACATCCGCCGAAGACTAACAAGGAGGTGAAGAGTTTCTTGGGGAGGTTGAACTACATCAGTCAATTCATAGCTCAATAAGTTGTGGTGTGTGAGCTTATCTTCAAGCTGTTGAAGAAAGACGCTAAGACAAAGTGTATTGTAGAGTGTCAGACTGCTTTAGATGCTATCAAGAACTATTTGTCCAATCCACCAGTATTGGTTCCTCCGCAGAAGGGAGTCCATTGTTGTTGTGTATTTGTCCATCTCTGATAGTGCATTGGATGCGTACTTGGTCAACACGACGAGACAGGAAAAAGGAGAACGCTATCTATTACATAAGCAAGAACTTTACTCCATACGGTCTCGTTACACTTTCTTAGAGAGGACGTGGTGTGCTTTGGACTTCTCTGCACAGAAGTTGAGACATTGTCTGTCTTCTTATACTACATACCTCATTTCTAGAATAAACCCTCCAAAGTACATCTTCTAGAAGGCGATGCCTACCGGAAAATTAGCTAAGTGGAAAATGTTGTTTAGTGAATTTGACATTGTGTATGTGAATCAGAAGGCGATAAAAGCACAAGCCTTGGTTGATCATCTTGTAGAAAATCCTTTGATGAAGAATATGAGTCGCTCAAGACTTATTTTCACGATGAAGAGGTATCGTTTGTGGGTGAAGATATTTCTGAAACGTACCCAAGCTGGAGATTATTCTTTGATGGAGAGGCCAATCACCAAGGAAAAGGTATCGGAGCGGTTTTAGTGTCAGAATCTGATCAAAACTATTCTATGGCAGCTAAGCTCTAATTTAATTGCACGAACAACGTGGCTAAATACGAAGCTTGTATTCTTGGGTTGAAAATGGACATCGACATGAATGTCTACGAGTTGTTGGCTATTGGAGACTCAGATCTTTTGATTCATCATGTTCAAGGAGAATGGGTCGTGAAGAACCCAAAGATTATACCTTATGTGCAGCATGTACAGAAGTAGTGCAAGAGATTTAGTAGGATCGAGTTAATACATACTCCCAGAATATAAAATGAGTCGGTTGATGCCCTTGCCACCATCGCTTCTACGATTAAACATCCGGATACTGATTATATTAATCCTCTGGACATAGAGCTTAAAGAACATCCGGTCCATTGTTTTCATGTTGAAGCAGAACCAGACAGTTTGCCATGGTATCTTGATATAAAAAAGTATTTCGAGTCTAGTATTTATCCAGAAGATGCTACGTCTAACCAGAAGAAGTCGATACGCCGTATGGCTCTCAATTTTTTTCTAAGTGGAGAATCCTGTACAGGAGGACTCTAGATTTAGTTCTCCTCAGATGCGTCAATGTTGTTGAAGCCACGAAGCTTATCGAGCAGATACATGCTGGAGTTTGTGACACGCATATGAATGGGCTCACTTTGGCAAGAAAGATCCTTCGAGTCGGGTATTTCTGGATGACTATGGAGAATGATTGTTGCAAGTTTGTGCGAAAATGTCATAAATGTCAAGTGCACGGTGATGTGATCCGAGCGCCACCTCACAAACTTAATGGTATGAGTTCACCTTGGTCATTTGTAGCTTGGGGTGTGGATGTCATCGGTCCAAAAGAGCCAGCCGCTTCTAATGGACACAGATTTATTTTTTTCGTCATTGATTATTTCACCAAGTGGGTATAAGCAGCTTCTTACAAGTTGGTAACCAAGAAAGTTTTAGTTGATTTTGTTCGCATCAATCTAATATGCAGGTTTGGAGTACCAGAAACCATCATTACTGATAACGGTGCAAATCTCAATAGTCACTTGATGAGATATATTTGTGAACAATTTAAGATTACTCATCAAAATTTGACAGCTTATTGTCCTCAAATGAATGGAGCTGTCGAAGACGCCAATAAGAATATCAAAAAGATCCTAAGGAAATAATCGACATTCACCGAAGTTGGCACGAGATGTTACCATATGCTTTGTTGGGTTATTGAACAACTGTCAGAATGTCAATCGAAGCTACTCCGTATTTACTAGTATATGAAACAAAAGCAGTCATACCCGCCGAAGCTGAGATACCGTCTTTGAGAATTATCCAAAAAGTTGAGTTGAGTAATGCTGAATGGGTTAGCAAGAGAATAGATCAGTTAACTTTGATTGACGAGAAGAGAATGATTGTCGTTTGTCATGGTCAGTTGTATCAACAGAGAATTATTTGTGCTTTCCACAAGAGAGTAAGAGCTAGAAATTTTGAAATCGGTCAGTTAGTACTTAAGCGCATTTTTCCTCATCAAGATGAGTACAAAGGGAAATTCGCACCAAACTGGCAAGGACCTTACATGGTTCGTAAAGTATTATCCAGAGGTGCTTTGGTCCTGTCGGAGATGGATGGCACCGCATGGACGAAACCTATTTACTCAGACGCTGCCAAGATATACTACGTGTGAAGTTTCAGTTTGTATTCTAGTCATTTATTTGTAATTGTTCTATTTTGCTTTTATTTTCTATGTTTAAATTTTTATACCTCTTTTAATGATCTACGTCTGACCTAAATTCTCAAGAATGAGATACATAGGAGGCCTATGTCGGCCTCGGTCGGTTTCTTCGTAAATTTCTTATTGTTGCTAACATTTGAGGGGGAACTACGTTTGACCTGATTCCTGCCTCAACGGGATACCTAGGCGCCACAAAGGTTCGGTCGTATCTCCCATAAGATTTTTATTCCGTTTTACAATAGAAACTAGGACAGAATTTTTGAGAGGGACACAAAAATTCTCGAGAAGAAGATTTTTCCTCAACAAATCAAGACTGAAGATATTTCGAGATTTGCAACTGGACAGAATTTTTGAGAGGATTTCACAAATTTCGCAATCTACTCAGTTACAGTTGAAAGATAAGCAAGACAGTTAACTGGGATAGAAATTTTGAGGATGGCCTCAAATTTTCATCATGGGTTTACCTGCAAGTCTAGAGTGGTTTTGAATACTCCCAGCGAATAATAAGATATACCTCCAAGCATCAGGCTAAAAGAAGTTTGCTGAGCCTCACGTGACATGACATTTGGCAGTGACCCTTTTCAAATTATTACTTCTCAAAATTTATTTTCCTAAATAAATTTTCCTTTTGTCTTTCATCTGTTTTGGCATAAAATATTTTGTCTTTTCTATCAAGAGTTAGGAGATCAGAAAAATCAACTGGAGATAGCAGGACAAGGAGCAGACAATTGAAGAATCGACACATATCAATCCGTTTTAAAACTAACGATTTTTCTGTGGATATCAAAGCAATGCTATAAACCTGCGTCCACAGGATCCCAAAATTTAACGGTGTTCCTGTAGACACAGGAATTATTTTATATTTCTTATACCAGAGACTTGGAAATATGAATTGTTTATTTCAGTCAATTTCCAACAATATGGAGTTTATAAGGAACGTCCAACTAGATTTGAAGGTTAATCAAGCAAAAATCTAAAGAAAGAGTTTACGATTTTCGTAAAGAATTTCATTTGTATCATAATGTCATATATGATATTATACATTACCCGGAGGGTTATTTATTTTACTGTCGATCATGACGATACATTACTCGGAGGGGTCATTTATATTGTTGTCGATCAAGGCAACATACTATCAGGAAGTCATTTTACCTTTATCGTTAATTGAGACGATATGATTATCCATCAAATGAAGACTTCATTGAAGATTATATTGTAAACACAAGACATAAGTTTTGTTTGCTTTACGTCAAACCAATCAAGTTAACGTCAAATGTCGAGGAGAACGATGAAGTATCGATATGGTAAAAGACACTGTCTCTCTTTTAATTGCATTTTATGCTGACGAGTTTTATCTCAGTCTTTGTCGAGAGCGTCTGAAAGGATGAATTCTCCAAAACAGAAACCACAGGTGCGGACGATATCAAAAGGGATGCAGCACAACGTGGAACTTTTTCTTAGCAGCGAACTGGGACATAGTCCAAAGAGGAGTGTCAAACTCTTAGTACGCGAGCAGAGAAGCGACTTCCACCACAATCAAACCATACCCCTATCAGATGGCATGTGGATTTTTCTTTGGCTTGTGTCAGTTTTGGTCTCGCATCCGGAATTTTGGTCTGCCGAAAGCAAGTTTCCAATTGAGTGACAATGCGCCAAGAGTTTTGGAAATTATGTCCATATAAGTTCTTAATTATGGGTGTGAAGTGAACCACGTTAATGGCTAAGAGGTCACAAGACTCCTTTTCATACTCATTTAATTTGTCATTTGTCCAGAACTAAAGGTTATCTAGCATAATAGATTTTCTTTTCAACCGATCGAGTCGAACTACAAGTAGCCTAATTCCCGAAGTGTAAGGATATGTAGGCGGGCTCAACGTTGAAAACTCGGCTGTATTCCGACATTCACCCTTGAATCTTATTCTTGAGCATCTCGATACCTTCACAACTCGGTATCGAGGTGGATTTGATTTTTCCAAAATCATACATTAAATGAAGCGTATCGAACTACAAGAGGCCTGAATTCTCATATAGCCTGAGATATGTTGAAAAGACATTTTCGAGGTTCACCCATAGTTCCTAAAATTCGTACCAATTTCTTTCCTAAAGGATGAATGTGTGGATGGTCAAAATTGGATTGGTCAATTTTATTTTCCTAGAATTTGTTGCAGCAATCCAAGTAAAATGAGGGACAGTTGTTGACATCCAATTTTGACCTTTGACGATATGAATTAATTGACGTGCTTCTTAGTTTCCAAACGATTTAAAATAATCAGTTTTTATAAGTTCAAATTATTTTGCAAGTTGTCTTAAAGTTTTTATCCTTGTATATAGCTAATAAGTTTTACGAATATTCAAAAATCGCCCCAAACATATTTTACTCATTTAAATATTTTACTATTTAGTTCTCTTATATAATAGTTAAGTTTTAAATTATTTAGTTTGTAATTAAAATAATTATTTTATTTTGTTAAAATTAAGAGGCTTATTAATCAATTGATTCACTCTTATCAAGACCCGATGTTGGGCAATTTGTTTGGTCTAATTCCCGTCACAGCTTTAACATATTTCCAATCAGCCTATCCCCAATATTTCACAGACCCAAGTTAACTCATTTCTCAGCCCTTTTCTTTTGCAATTTTTGAGACCAAATCTGGCCCATGCCCAATCCCAATTTTGACCCAGCCCAAAGTCCATTCAAGTTTAACCCAACTCACTTTAGAGGGCCCCTCTGCTCCAGCCCAACTTATACCCATTACCCGAACCATCCTCTTCAAAGAAAGAATCCCAAACTTTCTAGTGCACATCATCCTTCCCGATGACAAGAGCAGTAACGGACATTTACGGAATACACAGCGTTAATAGATGGTCCAGCTACACAAGAAAAATGGGAATAACGTCAAGAATAGGTTCACGAAGATACACGCAGGTTATACAGAAAACAGTATATCCTCTTGTGGGTCTCCCTCGTCGCATACGGCATAGCAGCGTCGTTTGAAAAGCCTGCAGATTTGTCCTTGCTCGTGTGGATGGGAGACACGTCGAGAGTAAAGGAAAAATGATCAAACCTTAGCGTTTGTTTCCCTTTTCCTCTCCATGATTGAGCGAATATTTCAGAGAAAGGGTGCTGGTCCATAAAGGGAAAAAGGGTTTTGAATTTCAAAATTGAAATGGAAGTCTGATTTTACCCCAAGCCTATTCCGATAATTTCGTTGCCTTCTTTTGATTGGGAACCCTAATTCTCCCCCTATAAGTACCCCTCTTCTTAATTGGTTTTGGGGTTGGAAGATTTCGTGGGAAGTAGGGTAATATTATTTACAAACTCGAATTTGGAGAGGAAGAATTAAAGAAATTTTTGAGGCGTTGATTTTTTTTCTTTACTACTGTGAGAGTCAAGTCGAAATTGAGAGACACTTTTTTGAGAAAACTACACTAAATACATTTTTGTGAGGAGAAAAGTTGTTATTTTCAGTGCGAGACCTCAAGTATCTGTTCATATTTTGATTTCGTGACCAAAATTCGAGCGTTGTTTTTTATTGGCCATTAAAAGATCGTCTCCGGCTTCATCTTTCTCAACTCTGCTGCCCAGAAAAGGGCTGAACATTTTGTTGTTGTTTGAGTTCGATATTCGACCAAGAACATTTGTTGTTGTTAGCATCCAAGTTGTGGTGGTGGAAGTGTCTCTTCAACTCGCTAGGTGTACTTTCGCTGCCCCGAAAGAGGTATGCTTCTTCATTTCGTTAGCAAGTCATATCCTAAGTTACAGTTTAGTCCAATGTCTAGCTTCTATCTTGGCTCAAGGTGTTTTTTCTTGTCTAAGTGTGATTTATATTTGCTTTTAATGGATGAACAATCATTCCTTCTATCGTTCAAATCCAAAATGATCACCATATGTGCGTGAACTCATTTTTCTTATTCGCAAAATCTACTATCTCTCTTTGCGATTATTTTTGGTTCAAAGGTCAAGTTCCATGATTTTCTCGAGTGTAGTATATGATATCATTTTAGTACTTTGCTAAAACTGATTTGTTTACACCAAATGTTCATGGTTTGGGTCTTCTTCATCTTTTGTTTTTGTCTGCATTCTGTTAAGCATTTTCGGCATGTTAAAAACAATATTGATAGTTTCGCTTTAATTTCCTGAAGCCCACCTCGATTAGTATCTTCTAAATTAATATATATAAATATAGGTCCCTTTAAAGTAGCACAAAAATAACTTGTTGACAAGTTTCTTTCCCTGCCCTTTACAAACTTTCAAATCATTACTTGTTTTCATGTTTAGTTAAGGGATGTTGTCATTGCTCATTGTTTCAAGGTCGTGAAATCTTTGTACTGTGGTTGGTCTCATGGATATAGTTTAGACAATTTGAATATGTTATGTTTTATACGACCTTATGAATCTGGTTTGATGTTCAGCTCAATCGAATTTGTCGATTTTGTATTAGGGTTTCCTAAGAGTTTTGTTCTATTTTTTTTAGTATTAAATATCACTTTTGATGTGCATAGCTTCACAAAATCGATTGTTTCTTCATCCTTAGTTGCTCATATTGATGTCTTATTTCATACATTATCTACTGGTTTAACCTTTTTTTTAGAGCATGTTTTTGTTATGTTCCTGAGAATTTGTATCCTTGTTGCCCAATGTGACTTGCTCGAACTAACGTCTGCTTTTCTATGTTTTCGTTTGTGTTGTTTCTCGCCACTTTTCTTCTCCGTTTATTGTATTAGGAATTTCATGTTTTCTGTGATTTGAGGGTAGCATGCTAGGGTGGTTGAGTTTTTGTCGTGAAGTATGCGTTTCTGTTTTTTTATATTCTTATCTCGCTAGTAAAATCATCTCGACAAATTGAAGTTGGAGTTGACTTCTAATACTTGGATTAGCTACTATATGGTTCTCTGAAGAGTTTACAATTTAATGCCTTGCCCTCTAGTCTTAATCCTTCCCTTTACTTGTGAATGTTGGTCGTGTGAATGTTCATGTCTTTCAATTTAGAATAGAGGAGGATTGTTTTAAGAATAAGTAATTATATTCTCATTTAATTCAGGAGTGTTTGTTTCATCAATTTGGTATTCTTTGCAGCCTACTGTGAGCAATTAAGTGAGGGTATTAATTACGGAAGTGACCAGTTCTTCCTTTATTTATCTCTTGGTTTCATTTAATGAGCATATTATGGTAAAGAGTGTTCCAGCCTTTTCTCCATTTTTTGTATATTAATTCGTATGTTTCCTTTTTTTTCTTTGCATGTAAAATTCGTTTGAGTTCGTTATGTACTCTCGCCTCCTCTCGCATTTTGGGAGAAAACCTTTCTTTTCGAGTCGGTCAACAAACTTGACGTACAGATTCCGGAGTTTAAAAGAATTGAAGATAGTTGAAGAAGCTGGGATTAGAAAGCTTTTTTTTAGCATATGTCGTATTGTATTTATTTCGGGAATAAGCCTTATTATTTTTTTTATTTTCTGTATTTATTTGGTATTAATTATTTGCTTAGTTTAGGACAAGTACAAATGGGTTGAAAACCCAAAAGGTCAAATGGGTCAAAAACTCAAAAGTAGGTGGGTCAGAATTATGATCAAGGCGAACAATAACCCAGATTTGGACCCAAATCTCTCTCTTTTTCTCTCTCTCTCTCTCTTACATGTTTTTAATCATTTGCTTGCGTTTATTTTGTCCTCTAGTTTTTAATGTTAGAAAAACTTTAAATCCCCGTAGAACGCCATAAAAGTTTTATCAACTTGAAAATAAATCAAATAGATTTTTTTAAAAAAGAGAAATAATTTGTAAACAATTTTACTTAGATTAATACTACAATTTCCAAATAAACTCTAAGAAATATTCTATCGCAAATCTTAAGTTTTATCCAAATTAAGTTAGTTGTCAGATAACCGCATGTTAGCAGATGTCTTAGGTGCTTTCAAAATCTTCCTAAGATATTAATATGAATCCCCGAACCCCGTAAACGTTTTCAAATGATTTTATCTGTTTAAGTCTTTCAAAAATGTTAGTTTTCTTGATTTTTGTTTAAAAATTAAGTGGCGACTCTAAAAAAGTCGGAAAACTTACAAAATATTATTTTTCCAATTTTCGAATAAGACAATCCTCAGGTGGAAGTTCCTCATGTGGACGTGGTTTACATGGTTTCCAAACCAATTACACGTAGAATGCTGGGGTGAGAAATGGACCTTTTTGTGAATACTGTAGAAAGGTCCATAGAACTAAGTTTGATTCCAAGACCAGTCCTTATGTCTTCATAGGGTATCCACCCAACACAAAAGGATATAAAGTGTTGAATATAGCCATTAGGAAGATTCATATATCCAAGGATATAGTGTTTCATGAGACAATTTTCCCTTTCTCCTTGATTATTGATACTACCACATTTCCTTCTGCTCCTTTTTATTATTCCAGCATTCCTACTCATCAATATTCTAATCCCTGTACTGCACCTCTCTCCAAGGACATATGCACTGGACAGTGTGATCCCAAACCTTTTGATGTTCACAATCTAAGTGTAAATCTTGCTGAATCTAAGTCCTCTCCCTGAACATGTCTACTGGAGAGGTTCCCATGAACATTCTGATACCTATTTCTATATCTACCCCTCAACCTATACTTAGGAAGTCTACTAGAGACCACAAACCACCATCATATTTGAAAGACTACATTCACCGTGTTTCTCAGACCTCCTCCACTTCACTTTCTACATCATACAAGCACACTAATTGTTTTGTTCCTGAAGACCTGTTACCTTCTAGTAAGTCTTTTGTGATGAATCGTTCCTATGATTGTGAGCTTTCATCTTATGAAGAAGCAACAATGAACCCTGCCTGGTAAATTGCTATAACACAGGAGTTTAGTGCCTTGTATAACAACCATACATGGGACTTGGTACCCTTGCCTATTGGCAAGAAACCCGTTGGGTGTAAATGGGTATATAAGATCAAACATAGATCAGATAGTAGCATAGAAAGGCTTAAAGTTAGGCTGGTAGTAAAGGGTTATACACAGCATGCTGGGATTGATTACAATGAAACATTTTCTCCAGTTGTCAAAATGACAATAGCCAGGGCTCTACTTGCAACTGCAGCCAAGAAGCATTGGGACATTTTCCAGTTGGATGTTAACAATGCCTTTCTCCATGGAGACTTACATGAAGAAGTATATATGGATATTCCTTGAGGACTGTATGGCATACTTATATGTCAGAGAAAGTTTGCACTTGCTCTGCTCAAAGAGTATAATTGCAGTGAGTTTAAGTCGTTCTCTTCTCCTCTTGATCCTTTTATTAAACTAAGTGCTGATGATGGTCCTTATTGTCAGATCCTGCATATTATCGAAAGATTTTTCCTCACTAACACAAGGCTTGACATTTCTTATGGAGTTCAACATCTTAGACAGTTCATGCATGCACCCTGAGAACCACACCTACAGGTAACATTTCACATGTTGAGGTACCTTAAACAGGATCCTACATTGGGGATTTTTATGTCCGATTCAGATGAGTACACTGTTCGATCTTTTTGTGATTTAGATTGGGCATCATGCCCTGATTCAAGAAAATCTATTACTGGGTATATAATTTTGCTTGATGACAGTCCTGTGAGTTGGAAGTCTAAGAAGCAAGAAATAATATCCTTATCTTCAACTGAGGCTGAATACAGATCCCTTAGGAAAGTCGTTGGTGAATTAGTCTGGTTACAAAGGCTCTTTGGTGAATTGACTGTTCCTACTGCAGGTCCATTTTCAGTGTTCTGTGACAGCCAATCTGTCCTGCATATTGCGTGGAACCCTGTCTTTCATGTGCATACCAAGCATATCGAAATCGATTATCATTTCGTACATACTAAACTTCAAGAGGGGCTCATTACTCTACACTATGTACACAGTGATCATCAGTTAGTAGATATACTCACTAAAGCTCTTACTGGAGTCAAACATTCCTCTGTATTGTCCAAGTTGGTTGTGGTTGCTTCCCCTCCAACTTGAGGGGGGGTATTGATATTTACAGTGCATTAGTTAGTTAACACTGTACAAGTTAGCTAAGTAATAAGTTATGGTTAGTTAGAGTTGTTAAATAACTACTTAGATATTTAAACACAATTCATTTATAAATAGGTAGATTGTATTCATCTTTGTATAGTTACTTTCATAATGAGAATGCAAAGCAGATTTCTCCTCTCTTCTCTGTAAACATTGTTGCAGCAACATTCCATCTACCATTAATGGTGAATGTCAAGCTTGAATTCAAGCTCAAGTAGCTTGTTTTAACAATGATCGAAGCAAATATGCAGACATAAAATATTACTTCATTAGAGAATACATTTGCAAAAAGGAACTAGAACTCAAGTATGTGAAATTTCTAAATCAAATCACATATATTTGCAAAACTTCTTATAATTTGAAGGATTTTTAAAAGTTAAAATAAAAGGAAACAATAGAGAATACATGATCCACAAATTATTTTATATAGTTTGTGAGAAAATAATGTCAGAGTAATATTGCATTATGTGAAATTAAAAAAAAGTGTTTCTCTTTTGAAGATATAGTAATTTCTTGACACCACAAAGTTGTAATTGATGGTATTATATTGATTTATTCAAATATTATATTTTACCAAGTTAAAATATTTTGGTGTCATTGTTATTATTGTTAGGACCAAAAATAAGCAGGTGTAAACGCAGAAGTTAGCAAAACAACATCGAAAGACCACGAGTAAGAAGACAACGAGAAATATACCAAAAGACTCAAAGATTTAACGTGGTTCGGTCAATCGACCTACGTCCACAAAGGAGATGAGCAATCCACTATAAATATGAGAGTACAAAATATAGAGAGAAACAACCTCAACCAAATTCACTCGGAATACATGGGAGGTTCACACAAGTGATAACGTATCAAGCTTGTGACCCACAAATTCTCTCCCTCTAACCAAAACTCTCAAAGCCCTTTAAGACTACATTGTGAATGTTGATTAAGTTAGAAGGAGCATGTCTTTATTTATAGAGTCCTAAACCTTTTCCTACAAGAAAAAGGATTAGTCAATCCAAAAACTTTTCCTAAAAGGAAAACCTATTTATGGTAAGAAATCAGGGAAAATAAAACCCAACAAATCTCCCCTTTGGCCTGAATTTCTGACAAAATAAATTTGTCTACCTTCTTCACTTAATCTTCAACAACTTGCTTCTCCTCTCCATAATCTCCTTTGCAAAATTTATGTCTCAACACAGAGAACCTCTCTGAAACAATTTCTCCAACAAAATCTTCATTACTGTCAAAATGGTTGCAGCTAGAACTACACCCGCCAAGATGAACACCTCTTTCTAACCTGGTTCAATCATCGATTATCGAACCACTGAACCTGACTCCATCATTGAATCTGGCTCTAATACCACTTGTTTCAGAGAGGTTCTCTGTGTTGAGACACAAATTTTGCAAAGGAGATTATGGAGAGGAGAAGTAAGTGTTGAAGATTAAGTAAAGAAGGTGGATAAATTTATTTTGTCAGAAATTCAGGCCAAGGGAAGATTTGTTGGGTTTTATTTGCCCTGATTTCTTACCATAAATAGGTTTTCCTTTTAGGAAAAGGTTTTGCATTGACTAATCCTTTTTTGGTAGGAAAAGGAACATGTCTCTATTTATAGAGTCCTAAACCTTTTCCTACCAAAAAAAGGCTTTGTCAATGCAAAACCTTTTCCTAAAAGGAAAACCTATTTATGGTAAGAAATCAGGGCAAATAAGACCCAACAAATCTCCCCTTGGCCTGAATTTCTGACAAAATAGATTTGTCCACCTTCTTTACTTAATCTTCAACAACTTGCTTCTGCTCTCCATAATCTCCTTTGCAAAATTTGTGTCACAACACAGAGAACCTCTCTGAAACAATTTCTCCGACAAAATCTTCATTACTGTCCAAAAGGTTGTGGCTAGAACTACAGCCGCCAAGATGAACACCTCTTTCTAACCTGGTTCATTAATCGATTATCGAACCACTGAACCTGACTCCGTCATTGAATCTGACTCTGATACCACTTGTTAGGACCGAAAATAAGTAGGTGTAAATGCGGAAGCTAGCAAAACAAACCTCGAAAGACCACGAGTACGAAGACAACGAGAAATATATCAAAAGACACAAAGATTTAACGTGGTTCGGTCAATCAACCTACGTCCACAAAGGAGATGAGCAATCCACTATAAATATGACAGTACAAAATACAGAGAGAAACAACCTCAACCAAATTCACTCGGAATACATGGGAGGTTCACACAAGTGATAACGTATCAAGCTTGTGACCCACAAGTTCTCTCCCTCTAACCAAAACTCTCAGAGCCCTTTAAGACTACATTGTGAATGCTGATTAAGTTAGAAGGAGCATGTCTCTATTTATAGAGTCCTAAACTTTTTCCTACAAGAAAAAGGATTAGTCAATCCAAAAACTTTTCCTAAAAGGAAAACCTATTTATGGTAAGAAATCAGGGCAAATAAAACCCAACAATTATTTTGTTTTTTTATATTTAGCTAGGAATGGGATTATTATTTTCCCAACACAAGCAAATGAAAACATTAGTCCATGGTAAAATTCAAGATAAATTGGCACAACATGACAATTCATAGACTAAATTAGCAATAAATAGCCTACTTTTAAAATTTTAAGCAAGAAGAAAACTTTGTTTAATTTATTTGGCATTTTATAATTATTTTTATTTTTCTTAAATATATTTTGTTTTCTTATTGTTCTCAAAACACGTTTGATTATTTTATCAATCCTATTTTATCTCTCCTTTTTATTTGTTAACCATTTGACATGAAGTTCTTCTTTTTTCTCATTTTTCACTTTCTAGAATCCCTTTTATAGTATATTTATTTCTCTCTCAAATTTTTAATTCTTCTCATTAATTCCCTCTGTTATGAAAATTATGTATACAATATATTTATTTATGCATACTTTTAAAAATCATATTTATTTTGTTCTTATTCAATTTATTGTTGAGTTTCATGATTTGTAGAATTAAAATTTTTTCAATTTTGTTTTAAGAATTTTAAATTAGTTATCCTACTATTTTTTTCTAAATTTCTTTTCATATATATATATTTGCTTCTCTTCTAAATTTTTTCTTATTCTCCATTCACTCTTTCTGTCCAAATCAGATAAATTATATATTTATTAATTGATCATCCCAAAGAGTTTTTTTAATATATAATTATGTAGTATCTCCTGTCAATTAACTTGAAATTTCGTGATTTGTAAAATTAAAGATTTTAATGCTTTTTTCCCTAAAAGTTTAGGTTCATAAAGTTTGAAAATTTTGTTTTCAATTTCATGGTAAATAAGGTTCTAGTTAGATCCTCTTAAGAAATCAAAATGCCAATTTTGAGACTCAATTTATGTATACCAATGAATGTCAATCTCAATTTGAATAATAATATATAAACTTATTAGGTGAATATAGACTAATGAATACACGAATACAAATTAATGTATACATAGTGCACTTAGCGTATACATAAACAAAATCACATGTACAATCTATGAACAAATTTTAATTTATACATGTCGTACTAACTCATTCTTGTATTCATTATTGTAATAACTGACACCTATTGTATACATAAAAAGAATTACACACCTATTTTTAAATAACATTTTTTTGTGTATATATGTAATACTTATTTATGTATACATTAGGTAACTGCAACTTGAATTATTGTGTAATTTATGTATACGTGTTGTTAAATTATCTAAAAAAATGATTGCCTCGTAATATATTTAAATAACTATTGTCAATTATTTTGATAATTAATACACGTCAATTGAACGTCAATAGGAGTATATATTTTGTTACCTTAAAAGTAGTCATAATATTTTATTAATTTAATTGAATAATTTAAAAGAATCCCGCCTTAAAAGTTCATGTCACCATTTTTAATGAGTTAATTAATAAATATTTTTTCACTTCTTAAAAGTAGGCGATTATTTTATTAATAAACTAATTACTGCTATTTGTAAAAAAAATTCATAAATTTACAATGAACTAAACTATCTCTTTATTGTTGTAAATTACGTTGATGTTTTTCAAATAGACTGATAAATCAAGTTGAGCTTTAAAATTTAAAGAAATTAAAAAACTAAACTTTTTTAACTAACGGAGATAAAAAGAAGAAAGAAAAATAACCCCACATCTCCTTAATTAATGCTATTAATTGAAAAAAAAAAAGTTTTATTCATTGCACATGATTAAAAGAAACTAAGAATTTGTTATTTTTAGGCTAATACGTGCCATTGTCTTAGACATTAATTTCTAATTAAAATTGAGCTACATATTGCTAATTATATATAATAATTTTATTTGAGATTAACTTGTATCCACTGAGGTGGACAAATAGAATTATAACATTACCTAATTTTAGAAATATTTATCTCTTTTAATTTCATTATCATATTTTCATATTTAAAGATTAAAGATTCTTTTAGCTTCTCATTTTTTTTAAAGACGCTTTATTAATCTAAGATTATTTTGAAATAACGTTCAAATATTTTTTATACTATTGACTTTGAGTATTACTTAGATAAATTGAAATACATATGAATGTATATCGATCAAAGTTTATTTTCAATTAATTTTGATATTGTCGTAAAATGTACTAAGAAGAGAAAAATTGAAGCAATGGAACCAGCTATCCAAAAACTTTATCATGTAAGAAAGAAGACTTAATAAGTTATAACTTTTTTTATAAAATCAATTAATCTAGATTTAAAAAAAAAAGTAAAAAGTTACTATTGATGATTGTCTCTAATTGATTCAATGAGGGGAATAAGGTAAAAATAATGAGTACAAGAAAACACCGCAAAAAAATCTTCTTATCTTTGGCAATCAAGAAAAGTCCTAAACAAACTCATACAATTAATTTAGAGTTCAAGTTGATATTATTATTATTATTATTATTATTATATTATTATTATTATTATTATTATTATATTAATAACAAAATAATATATTTAAAAATAATTATTTCTAAAAAATGAGTTGATGGTATAATTTATTTTGTTCACTGTCAGTGGATACAAGTTAATCTCATTTTATTTCTATGTCAATTCCTCAAAATTCAATAGTAAAATTCTGTCTTCATTTTGGATGTATAAAAACATCAAGTATAGCTTGAATTTAAATACAAATAATTGTTTCTATTTTTATTTTATATTTTTTTTTCGAGCAAGACAAAACCTAACAATTGGTGTATAGACTCTATTACAAATTGTCTTACCCAGATCTCGACCACGCCTAGCAAAGTAGCAATGAACCTATGCTAGTTATTAGGCAATGTCCAACTGCAGTGACGGCATAATTAGAATTTAGCAAAACATGGGCAAATATTTCTTCTTTTCCACTTATGTTAAAGGCTGTGGCAAAGTTATCCGGTTAGAATGGTTATATCAATTAATTTCGAAAAATATTATATATCATGGTAAACTAACTTTTGTTAAAGGAAAAATTGTATAAATAACAAATTATTAATTCAAATTAAATGTCATAATTTCTTTTATTTGTAATTCACAATAAATATTTTATGTTTTCTGTCATCGCATTTGTATACCAAAATATACAAATGCAGGACTCATTGTATACGGAAATATATAAATAGACCCAAATACAATTTTTTTGGGAAAATTTTATATATAGCAAACGGATTTTATGAAATTACATTCCATTGGTATAGTTTATATAATTACATTTCATGGATATAGTTTAGTTTGTTAGGTGACTTTAAATTTGTATAAAACATTTTTTTTTATTAAATTTATAAAAAAAAATATTTTTTCAATAAATTGTAACAATAGCACAAAAGATGGTAACAATAAATTCACATAATCCATGATGATTTAAGTAAAACATTCAAAATCAAATATTTTCCCCCAAAAAGAACTCTAAAGCTATGAAAAGACAATAGTAAAATCAAATATTTTCTCAATTTTTTACAATATATATATATATATTGTATATATTTGAACATTTGTATATAATTTTTATACAATATGTGTGTAATTGATTTTGTGTTTTAACTGTATATGACCATCATAATATGTATTATTTTAATTATTTTGGTAATTTGTTTGTATACAATATTTTATTATGTTCCTATTTTTTTTTGTATATATTAAGGAATTTGTATAATGTACAATAATTTTGGTATATACAATATAGTTACATATGTGCATCTGTAATTTCATGTTTTTTTTAAAAAAATATTAATGATTAACTGATTGTATAATATTCATTTGCTAATTGTATCTATAGTAAGCTTGAAATATGTTTGTATATTTGAGTGTGTAGCGTTTATATATACAATATTTTATTATGTTCATAATTTTTTGTATATATCGACGAATTTGTATAAGTTTTATAATTTTGTATAGGTATAATAGAGTGATTTTAACAAATTTATCTTTATATAAAATTAATTTTATACAATTAGCTATTGCCTCGTAAGACTTTGTATATGTTACCTTAATATACAACCCACTATATACCTAACTTTAGTAATTGGTATACAACTAATAGAATATACAATTAAGAACTGTCTCATAATACTTTGTATATATTACCTTAATATACAATCCACTATATACAAAACTTTGTAGTTTGTATATAAATTACACTACTTAATGTTCCCAATATTCTTCAGATTTGTCCAGTTCTGATGAGGCAGATTCAATCTCCTCTGAATCAATGTTATAGCTTTTCTCTTACTTCCACCTTCTACATCTTAATGCTGCTAGATTTCGCATTGTTGATGACTTTATAAATTGCCATTGAGTCATTTTTTTTCATGGATCTCAATTCTTCAATAAATTGTTCAACTTGAACTTGTTTATGTTTTGCCATAAACCGTACATTGGCCCCAAGATCCTGAGTTAACCTAATTGAAACGAAGGTGGATTATCAACAACATTATCATGCAATGACATACCTCTCGTAATCCTCATAGATGGAGAGGAATCATCCATTCTGATTTTGAAAGACTTGTAATCTGATAAGTAATAAAGATTTTTTTAAAAAATGAAAAAAGCTAATAATCATACTACATATACAATTATTAAAGGAGGAATCAAGAAAAAAAATATTGAAAGCCATAAATTTGGCTGCTACCTGCGAAAAGTGGAAGAACATTAAAGGGAGAAGGTCAAAATTTTTCCTATCGAAATTCAAATTAGAAGGGAAGAGTAATTTTAGAAGAAAGATATGGAATGAGAATAAGAGATATAAATTTGATTATGAATAAAATTATATAAAAATCTTTGGATGACTATTTTTATCTCTATACAAATAGGTAGTGGGTCTCATTAATTATGGCAAAAAAATTGAAACTGTATTTACTGACCGTAAATAAATTTAAACTATACCCTTATACTAATTAAATAGGATTGTTTGTCATCCATGTAATTTTCCCTGTTTTTGTATGTATATGTATACCGAAATATACAGATCAAGACATAGCAACTTTATGTTTGTTATGAAGCGCAATTATATAAACTATCGATATAAAATACAAATATGATTCTTATATTTGGTAAACCTAAAATTTATTTTTTTTAAATTATCTTCCGTTATGAAGTAAGTCCAGCCCAATGTAGATATTAATGTTCATACCAGTTGTTATTGGGCTGAAAAGAGTTATTGGGTCGAAAATGAGCAATAGAGCCTAGTTAATTTGGGGTCTGGATTGAGTAGCGAGTATGAAACAGTTCCATCAAAAAAGATAGTGATATGTGATTTAAGAATTAAAAAAAAATTGTGAAGAAAAATGTCTAGTTCTCTCATCCACTCTTTGAGTTTATATTTCTCATCTCCCTTCTAGTAATAATCTATAACAATTATCTTGATTAATTTCATTTTCCGTTATAACTTCAAATTTAGTGATTATAATATCTAAATGTTTCGTGAAATTGGAGTTTGTTACATCTTCAAATATACATGTTTGACTGGGTAGCTGGTCATAGTGCCCCTTGGGTTCTTGTTGCCCGACGTCAAGTCTTGGTGACAACATTTTGTATGTTTTTTTTTCCCAGGAAAAACTACTTTATAAATTTTAAGCCCACATAATTTTATTTAGGAGTGTTAAAATGAATTTAAATATGAATAATTTGTTCAATGTGTTTTGAATTTTATGAGTTGAGTTTATGATAATTTGATGAAGTATTTCATAAATAGCAAAATGATTGAAGTTAATAAGTGTTCTTAGCTGTAATTTGCTTAATTACGTTTCATAGTTATAGTTTTGATTACTAAAAATATTTTCGTTTGTGTATATTTCGCTTGTTAAATATACAAATAATATAAGTATATACAAATTTTATATTTTTTATTTATAGAAAATTTTCAAAGCTTATACAAGTTAAATGTATCAACAAATCATGTACAAATAAGATAATTATATACATGTTTTGAATTTATACAGTTGTGAATTTTCCATAACTTATATAAATCAAATGAATCAACAAATTGTATACAAAATAGGTAGGTAAGCATATAAAATTTTTAATTTATACAATTATGAACTAATTATGCAAATTTTGAATTTATACAATTATAAACCGAATTATAGTCCCTTATACAAAATCGTACATGACCCACATAAATATAGCTATATGTTTGAGGCGAAAAGTAATTTCTTCAAACTATAGTTATGTTAAATACTTTAATTAACTTGTATATGTTTGTTTAGTCGCGTAATTTTTCCTAATGTGAATTAGGTTCAATCTCAACTTATTCTAGTCTTAGCTCATTTTTAACGAATCTTCAATTAAACACAATTTAATTCCAATCACAACTCCTTATAAGACTCTTTATTTGCATTAATATAATATATGTACTCAAATTGAAGGTATAAATCACTATCTATTCTATATCTTTTAGAATTTATTTATCTACTATAACTTCTTATTCTTGTATTTCATTGAATTGAAATTCAAATTGTGTGGTTGTAAAAGTTAAATAATAATATGTTAAAATTATTAAGATTAAGCCGATCAAATTGGGCAGGTCATAACTTATTACACAACCCAATTTTTAGTTCATTTGAGCCCAACTCATTTGAGCCCAAAATAAATATAAACGGATTACGATACAACCTAATTTCTATTTTCAATCCATTTTATCATCACTAATTTAAACCAAAATCACTCATTTGACACTGATAATTTTATTTATTCTTTACATTTATTTATTCTTTAGTCCTCACTCCCACCTTCACTGCTTTTTAGTTAAATCCCTCCTCCAAAAGCCCTAAACTCCAACACTTATTCTTCACTTCCTTTTTAACCCTTGATTAAAACAAGATATATTTTCCTCATTCTAATTTCTAACTCTTCTTTTTTCGTACTTTTGTTATCATAATCATTTAGTTTTTAAAGAATTACAATGTAGAACTTTTTCACTAACATAATAAAATTAGTGATGCTCGCATTAAGCCCAATTTTGAGTTCACCTTTTAATTAGAAACATATTAAATTAAATATATATATTTATAATAACTAATATTTAACCTTTATATGCACCATAAAATTTCCAAACGAAATTATTCACTTAAAATAACTCCACCCATGTGTCCGATCCAATAATATTATCTGTTCAAAGAATGGAAAGAAGGGCTAAAAAGAACAAAAAAGAAAAGTAAATCAAAAAATTTTGTTTGGTCGTTGACACTCGACCACCTTATTGAATGAAAGAAATGTACTCTATAGTTTATACATTTAATGTGTACCTCAATCTCGCATTCCGAATATGCTCACCTGGTACTAATTTAATATATAGTAGATAATGTGGAGTATAATAAATATAGGAAAAAGAATACATCAATGTAGTAATTTTATCATATACCCGTGTTTTAATTTATTTGTTTTATTTTCATTTAAACAATGTCATTTTCATGTATATATACAGTTCTTTAGTTTCCATTATCCACATTACATGTTTAAAATCATAATATTTAAAAAAATATGGTTGGTACATTTTACATATATTTAATTTAAGACCACATTTAAAAGTGTTTTTTTTCTTTTTAACTTTTTTAAACTTCATGTCAAATTGAAACAATTTATGTTAAGTTAAACCTAAATAAACAAATTGAAACAGTTTCATGTCAAGTCAAACTCAGACAAACAAACTGAAATGGTCCACCCAAATTATGTGTTACGACTAAAATTTTGAGCGTAGTCCAAGTTTTTCTTTAACGGATAGTTTTTTTTTTTTTTATGTATTTTAAATAATTTAGGTTGTTAATGATTATAATTTATAGCACTTGTTATATAATGTCCACCTATATAATAAAATTCAAAAGTTTGAATCTCAGGAGAGACAAGTTGTTTGTCATGTTAACCTTTGATAATGCTTCCCTAAGCTAGTAGTGTAATTGTTGCAGCAAAGTTTGATAAGTTAAAAGTTGAAGTATGTTTTGGGATAAATTAAGTTTGTGTTGGTATGGCCTACATAATAGTTGAGAATTTAAAGCACTAGAAAAATAAAATAGTATGAAAAACGACATGGGAACTGATATCATTGTTGGAAGAAAAGGAAATGACAGGATGAACAAAACAAATACATGAAAAAGAAATGAGAAAATAAACAATAATAAAAGAAGAAAGTAACCAGTGATGTTCTTATAGCTTATCACTCATTGTTGTTGTTTGTTACGTCTGTTTTCATCGCCATCAATATTAGTATCATTTCCTTGAGTACAACTATTCTCAACTGTTCCCTTGTGATCTTTTCTTGAGACTACACTTGTGCATCACTTCTCTTGTGGCATTTCTCTTCTCATAATATCCCATTGCAGACACTGACTTACTTATTTCTTTCCATACTTACTTGTTATCTCAGGTTGAGGCAAGTTCGATTTATTTTCTTCTTCCTTTATTTTGAATGTTTGAAAATCAATTTTCTGACCTGTGAGTTTTTCTAAGCAAGAAACAAGAGCAGCTTCTCTAGTTGAAGCCAATCTTCTTTCATGGGCTCTAGCAGCTTCTTCATTTTGGAGTTTTTCTAATTCTTTCTCTCTCCATAATTCTTCTCTTTCTTTTCTTTCTTGATCTAATCTCTCCATTGTCTCCATCAAACTTCTTTGTAGATCTTCTTGGTGGTTCGCCAGTTTCTTCACTAACGACTTGAAAAATCTTCCCCATTCATCTTTACCTCTCTTCCTTTTATGAAATTTACCCATAGTATCCATTTTGTTAACATTGAGAGCCAATTCAGGAAAAGTGACATTGTGGTTGGTTGGCAAATCATCAGCAGTGAGAACAGATTCAGATGCAATTCCACGAATACAAATAGCTTCTAACTCTCCGAATACTACTCTAGGTGTATTAGTTTCATCTAAACTATACAATTCCTCATCTTCTTCTTGTTTCTTCTTCTCAATTGCATTTCCATTTGAATATTCTCCTTTCCTACAAATCAAAAATAATAATAAAATATTAATATTAATATTAATAGGGTGTACGGGAGAGAAAAAAATAAAATAATGATAATTTACATGTGATTGAGTGCAGAAAAGATTACCAAACAGGTTGTTTCATAGCAGAATCTTCTTGGTTTTGCCAAACAGCTGCACAAGTTTGTCGAGGCTGTGTACAGTATCGCTCACTCCCACGAATCAAAGCATCTTCTTCTCCTCCTCTTATTTCACTTGCAGGAAAAGCCACTAACTCCGCCGTTTGAGACTGATCTACTCTTATTTCTTCTGACATAGATCTGTAATGAGGGTGTTGATAAGGGAAAAAATGTTGAGTAATCGGTAAACTGTTGATTTGTTGGAGAATAGAATGAGACTGAGGGAAGTGATAGTTTGGGTTTATTGTGTAAAATGGTGAAGAAGTTGAAGCATTATTTTCCACCATGAATCTAGGCTGCTCTTCCATTTGTGAAGCCTCTTGATGGATCCCACCCATTACATAATCTGATTGCATAACTTCTTTCAGATCTACCAATACTACACCCAACACACATACATATCAATCAATACTTTTTTTTCAAAGGAAACCCTAATGAGAAGGAAAGGAGGTTTTTTTTTTTTTTTTTTGGCGGAGGAGTTTGAAAGATGGGCAAAAACTGTTTTAGAGAGAGAAAAAAAAATGAATTGTATGTTCTACTTAGCAAGCAGGAAGTGTGGCTAAAGAAAGTTATGGGCCGGGTTACTCGGTTTTATAATACCCATGACCCGTACTATTTATACTTCTTTTTTGGGTATTTATTTATACTTCTAAATTTCTTAATTCTCATCATTTAGTAATGATTTAAAATCAATAATAGAATAATAGCAGCGCCTCACGGACTAAAAACATTTGTGATCACTTTGTTTCTAATGGTATAATTATTTTGCAAACCACAATGTCATTAATGTTACTAAATTATGTATAGGTTTTTTTTTTTTTCAAATAAAAAGATTGTTACTTTGAAAAAATGTTAATGCCCCAAATTCCAACAAACGTTTTCTTTTTCTATTTTACTTATTTACCCTATTTTTAGTTAACATCAGCCAACAATAGAACACTATATCATGTTCACCTTCATTAACTCTAACTTTCATATATACCCGAAAGATGTGAATCTAAAACCTTTAATTAAGAATGGAGGAGTACTATAACATTTTATCATACAACCCTTATTAGTAGTTTCATATCATTAATTAGATAAAAGTAGCGTCAACTAACATTCGATCAAACATATATATGTTTTCATCATTACATAATAAATTATTACACCCTTCAACTTTGAATTTACACAAACACATAATTAAATTTATACAAAATTAAATAAAAAGATATATTTGTCCAATATAACATCGTACACATGTTAACGTATGTCTCATAACATGTTGCTTTAAATGTATTATGTAGGACGTATGTGTCTCATGTACTCCCTATTATTTAAAGTGTGAAAGATATAAACATATAGCAAAGAGGAGATGCCATTCCAAAGCAAAGATTGGATTTAATAAAAACAAGGCAAGGATAACTGGTGCAGAAGATCTGAGATGCATTACCATTGGAGAATACAGAAGAGTACAAAGGGACACGTGTGGGAGAAGGCTGCTACACACAGAGAGAGATGTATGTTAAAAAAAAAAATGCACTGTGCTGACTTTAGTAAGTGAGGGGTAGGGGTGTAGGGACATTCTGATATTAGGATTTTGGAAGGATACAATTGAAGAAGTGCACGTGAATGTATTACTGTGTGCTATTGTCCTCCTCCTATGTCAGATGTGTGTGTCCCCTACCCCCACCCCCACCCTCATCTTCATTAATTTTTGTGTCTAGGACCACCTTCATCAACTATCTATATCTTCTTTTTGAATTCTATTTCTATGAATGAAAGCCATTAATTCTACTCTATCTTTCATCCTAAAGATTAATTCTTTTGATAACTCCATTTGTTTCACATTTTAGATGTGTAAGAGTTAAGACATTACCTTTAAAACATATTTCTTTTTATTTTAAGTTAATGTAATGTTAATTAAAAATGACACTTATATACGTCAGAATTAATATGAAATGTTTTTTCAAGATGAGTACAAAAATCTTTTTTAAAAAATATAGAATATGAATAAAAACAACTCGTTTTGATTTAGAAGTATTTGACAATTTAGATGAATATTGAGATTATCTTCTCTTTTTTTTCTTTTTTTTTTTATAAAAAAAAAGAAGCTTATTTCTTATTCTTTCAATTGGTGTAGTGTTATAATTAAGTGACTTTTCTTCATAGAAACTATTAAATGTCCTTTTAAGGCGAGTTCAATTAAAAATATAATTTGAATGAAAATAACTCACTTTGTTTCACAGAATTTGACATTTTAGATAAGTACGAGATTATTTTTTTTTAAAAAGAACTATAATTTTTTATTGTTTCAATTAGTTTAGCATTAATTAAATAAGATGTTAAAAAGATATATATCGAAAATATTAAATGTCTTTTAAGGAGGGTATAAAAACCTAGAAAAAGATATAATATAATATGTATCAAAAGTAGCCACGTGTTATTCTATAGACAACATGAACATACAATACGAATCAAAACGACATGATTTGTTTAAAGTATTTTGATATTGTAGATGAGTTTAGTGTGACGATCCTCATGGTCCTTTTCTTGCCTTTTGCATATTAATATTATGTTGTCCTTTTTCCTAGTTTTTGTGTTGTGGTTAAGCCATTGCTTCAACTTCTTATTGAACCATAACCTTGTCTATATAGTTCACACTCTTGTTCATTCTTTTTTCTTTTGATGAATTTCTCAAGCTCGATTCTTGACGTACACTGATTTGTACTCTTCAGAAACAAAAACAATAAATAAAAAAAAGTAAGATTAGAAAATAAGACTAAGAGTACCTTGATTGAAAATTGTATCACCCAACGCAACATCAAAATTTGATACGTCCAACTTATAACTCTAATATAAGTACATATAACATTACGCAGTCATTATCAAATATAAAGCCCAACAAGGTTGAAGTCAAATCCCACGAAAAATTAGGCGAGAGCTAATTCGTATGCGATTATATACTATTAGTTACTTGTTTTTAAAGAAAGGGGAATTTTTGGGGATTGGATATCTTATGGTATTAAATTGTAATCTTCACTTCTAACACTATTTCTTTTGAATGAGAAATTCATACTGAGAGGAACCATAATTGTGTTAACTAAGACTATATGACTTATTTCGGGTAATTATGAAATTCAACCTTGTAGTAATAGTATACCAGTTGTCAAACTTCATAATACAATTAAATGTTTCTCAATTGGATTTTAAAAAGGTGTGAATAGAAAATGAAAGTTGCGACTTTTATGAAAAGTTGTGATTTTTATGAAAAGTTATGACTTTTATGGAAAATAGTGATTTTTATGGAAAGTTGTGACTATTATGAAAGGTGACGACTTTCTGAAAGATTGTGACTTATCCAAAGGTTTGTGACCTTTCCGGTAAGGCACAATAAAAACCTTTTCGCACTACCATTTGTTTTCTATAAATTGAGGGATTTCCTCTTATTTTTATATAGAATTTATGGACTTCTTCTTCAACTACTAAATCTAGTATTATAAGTGTACTTTACTGCCGTTGAGTGGTTCGCTGACACCAGAGTTTTTGGTATCTATACTCTGGTGATTGAGATCATTTTACCCTGGGAGGTCATATTCCAAATCAAACCTCGGATACTAGAGGAGAATAATTTCCTTAAGGGGACACTTTGAATTCAGTGGACTTGATATTTTTCCTATTAAAATTTTTTCAGTTTCTGGTACGTGTTTTACAAATTTAGATTTGTGAATTAATTTCAGTTCTTTTATTCTTTTGTTCTTCACTGGTTCATTAAACTTGGTAACTTCGTGTTTCTGCAAAGTTTGTTGGAATCAGTAAGATTCTTTAGACACATATTAACAACAATTCTTCTTTAGAAAAATATTTCGTATATTTTTTTTTAAAATTTGTTTCTGATTCTAGTTTCGCTACTAGTTTTAATTTTCTAGTTGTGAAAATGTTCTTAAACTTGTTGTCTTACAAAAATGTTCAAAGTTTGTTCTAAGTATGTTTGGAATACAAGATGAATAACATTCTCAACCAAACAAAATGTGTCATTTTTTTCTCCAAACGAAAGCCGTTGACCTTAAAGCAAATAACGTTTACTCTGAGTTGGTTAATCGTCTTTAAGCATCAACGACTAAACAAATTTTAATAGGTTTAAATCCTCGTTATTTGGTTAACTCATTTAGGAAACTTCAAAGGCGACTTAGGGAATTTTTCATATGTTTTCCATCATTCTTTTCAGTAAAGGTAAGATTGACCATTCCCTTAACTTATGATTCGATTATTAATCCTTTAAAATATAGAGTGTTACTTTCAGGGGAGGGTGTTAACTTGAATTAAAATGTGGGAAAAATCCCAGGCTAGATAGAATGATCATGGAATTGGTCCAAGTTTAGGATTTGAGCTTAATTTGGGTATTGTTAGGCCATTGGTTATCGATTGTTGTGTATTTTATTAGTTTAGACCAAGAACAAGCAGAGGCATTGCAAAAAGAGAAAGTTAGGATCCTTTATATTTTCCAAGGTTTGATTCGGCGTAGTGAATAGTTGTTTATTTCTATGTATATATGTAATGTGTGCATAGACTTATAGTATTACATGCACAATGCATATGGGAGACACATAAATGAAAATGACATCACGTTGATAATCTCATGAAATAAATTTTTATTTAATTTATTTGTGGCTTCAAATGTGATAGTTCATGTGAGCGTGATTGTGCATGTTGTTTTTAATTGTTGGTTGGTTCGGGTGCCACACTGGTACAAATTTACTAATGGTAGTTGGCTCAAGTACTACATTAATACAGAATATGATATGATTGGCTCGGATACCACGTCAACACATTAACAATTTTGTGTGGTTCCCATTAGGGTACCAATATATGTTATTATGATCATGTAGATATTCCCATTAGGGTACCAATATATGTTATTATGATCATGTAGATATTCCCATTAGGGTACCAATATATGTTATTATGATCATGTAGATATTTTTCATGTGTTTGTAAGTTAATATTTGTGACTAGGAGACTATATCTATTGTGACTTGTAGATATATGTGTTAGTTTATATTAAATTATTTGTGTTACATGTTTATTTTTATGTTTTAAATCGATTTTATAATTTTATCACTATACTGTTATTATTTACTGATACTATACTCTTTTTTTTTTTGATGAGTATAGGATATATTTAGTCACAGTCTCAAGACCTCAACTTTGATACTCGCTAATTTTGAATCCAAGGTGAGCTGATTCTCCAGACTACCATGAATTCCTCCTAATTATTTGTCCATATCCTTGGACTCAAACATTTCGTAGACTTAGTTTATTGCTTTATTGATTGGGGGTTAAATCCCCTTATTCTAGATACTTTAGAATTTTGATACTATATGATTTTCAGATTCTAGGTGGGAATTATTTTCAATTGATTAAGTTTATGGGAACTTAATCATTTATTTGTTTTTATATATTTCCTAGTGTTTATATAATGCCTTGGTTTCTTAAAATGGATTGATGGGTTAATTTAAGGTTAGTAATTGGTTCTCCTAGGTGATTTAGTATCGATGTAACTCATAATGGATTAGATTATGACAAAGTTGATATCAAAATCCTAGATTAGTTGATTATGATGTATCAAAATGAGTCAATTGGGAAAATTTTTATGGTGTTTGAGGTACAACCAACAATAATTGCACGAGGGCATCATTTCTTTTTGACAATTGTTTTTGCGGGTCCATTCTCTTTTTGTCACACTTTCTCTTTCATGAGTTGGGAATCAAAGTAAGCCATAAAAATATAAAAGTAACTAAAATAAATCATTATTTTAGAAAGTAACTAAAATAAGTTTAGTGGAAGAAAAAATTCCACTATATTCAGTTTTCTAAACGTTTTCTGTTACTGTCATAACATTTATTTTTAATATATAACGGAACTTTTTCTTCCACTTTATAAAGTGGAACTTTTTATTCTACTTTATAAAGTGGAAGAAAATCTTTCGCTTTATAAAAATTTTCTTCCACTTTATAAAAAGTTACCTTTTCATCTTCACCTTCACCTTCTCTCCCTTTCCTTTTCATGGCTTCCAAAAAAAATTCACTTTGAAGATGGTCCCAATCCGACAATTTGAAGCAGCCCACACTAAACGAATTGAAATTTTGGCGTACCCCAATTTGTGTTTTTTCATACAATAAACATACAACTCATATTCGTTGCTTTAGGTGCAAAATAAGTAAGATTGCAGCCTTGTACTTGTAGGGAAATTTTATCTTTTTTAGAATGTGATTTTGGTTTGATTTAATTTCAACCTTAGACTTAATTTAGTTTTGGTTAGGAAGGCATCTAAATTCATTGATAAAAAAACTTTAGGTTTACACTCCCTATAAAAGTTTCAATAGTAACACTACGTCAAAATCATATGAAAATAAAATAAAATAAATTAAGAGGCAGAATATCGTAAAATATAAGACAAAATAAAAGAATCTATGTCATAAAGTACACAAAAATTAATCTTTTTGTCTAGCTTTAAGTTGAAACATTTTCTGATTTTTTTTTGAAAAATATCAACAAATCTTCCATAATTTTCCCACATGGTGGATGTTATTGTGTAACGACCTGTTTAGTCGTTTTGAGCAACAGATTTTATTTCTGGAAAAACAGGCTGAGGCGACGGACCCCACGACGGACCGTCACAGGGTCTCGTTTCAAAACACTTAGAAATTCTGAAATTGGGTACTGAAAATCGACTCTCTGAACTTCGTGACGAAATGGCAGGACGGACCGTCGCAGGCACGACGGCCCGTCACAGGCACGACGGCCCGTCACAGGACTTTTTACAAAAATCAAGTCTCTGTATCGTGCGACGGACAGCAGGACGGACCGTCGCAGGCACGACGGCCCGTCACGGGCTGCGTAATCCCAGGCGGGTTCGGATTTCTTTACACGTTTTAAGGGACGTTTTGGACTATTCCTACTCTATTATAAAGTTAGAGGGTTAAGGATTATAAGTCTAATTACTTGGGGGTTAAAAGAGGTAACCTTAAGTTAATTAGTGGGTCATTATTGCCATCTTTTATTCTTAATTATATATTAATTAGGGTAAAAGAAAGAGGGTTTTGATAAAAAGAAAAATAGAAAGAACAAGAGAGAGAGAGAGGGAGAATCGAACGAGGAAGAGGAGAAACACAAAGCTTTGGGAAAATTTCTTGCTTGATCACTATTCTTCGGTGGAGGTAGGTTATGGTTTCTTTTACGTTATTCGTAATAGACTCTTAATAGCGAATGATATGTGTTGGTGGTATTATAAAGTCTTCTATATGCTTAATCGTATGCTTGCATGAATATGATTATGTGATTTTGATAAAACAAGCATGATGAAAACCATTGAATCCCAAATCTTGAAAGAAACTTCAATATACATTATTAATGATGATGCCTTGGTATAAAAGAAGGCTTGATGAATTAAAGTGATGGGATTGATGATGCCTTGGTATAGAGAAGGCTTGATGAATTGACAGAATGAGATTAGTGGATCGGAGTGTCACGTTCCGACACATAGTATTAGTGGGACGGGTGTCACGAACCGACACGTAGATTTAGGGGATCGGAGTGTCACGTACCGACACATATTAGGGGATCGGGTGTCACGAACCGACACGTAGATTTAGGGGATCGAAGTGTCACGTACCGACACATATTAGGGGATCGGGTGTCACGAACCGACACGTAGATTTAGGGGATCGGAGTGTCACGTACCGACACAAGAGGAAGAAAGATAATGAATCTTGAAAGATGATAATACTCAACATATGAACTTAATTCCCAAAATGAGTATGGTATTGAGGCTTGAGCCCTCATGGATGAACTTGATGGTACTTATTGATGATTATAGTACTTGTTGTTGTTACATGTTGAGTTTATAGTTGATTTATGATATTAACTGATATATATTTTTTTTCTATTTTGAGTTGGCCGATGATATCTACTCAGTACCCGTGGTTTGTACTGACCCCTACTTTTATGTTTTCTTCTTTGTTATTGTGGAATGCAGCAAACGTTCCGTCATCTTAACTCAGCAGTAATTCTAGCCAGTCTTCACTACATCGGAAATTCAGGGTGAGCTAATGCGTCTAGCTTGGACTGGATCTTCTTCTTCAAGTCTTGATGCCTTGAACTTCCGGAATGGACTAGCTTTTATGTATTTTTAGCTTCTTAGACATTTTTAGTTTAGTAATTTGATCATAGATGTTCTTGTGATGATGACTTCCAGATTTTGGGGACATAATAGATGTTGATTTGGTTTTTATTAATGAGTTTAAGTCTTCCGCATTATTTTCTGTTGATATATGTTGAAATGATAAGGGTTAGATTGGTTGGTTCGCTCACATAGGAGGGTAAATGTGGGTGCCAGTCGCGGCCCCGATTTGGATCGTGACAAACTTGGTATCAGAGCGTTAGGTTCGTTGGTCTCATCACACAAGAACAGGTCTAGTAGAGTCTTAAGGAACGGTAGGGGGACGCCTTTACTCTTCCTTGAGAGGCTATAAGACTTTAGGAAAATTTCACTCTTTCATTCTTTCTTTCGTGCTACTACTTGAGTCCAATTGGTATCTAGGTGATACAAATTGGTATCTGACCATCTTCACTCTTTTCGCAGATGGTTAGAACTAGAGCAACGACCGCACTAACACCAACACCGGCAAGACAAGAAACAACTGAGCCAGCCACTGGGGCTGTGGCTCGAGGTAGAACAGCGGCAAAGGGCCGTGGTAGAGGTCGTGGGAGGACGTCCTCTAGAGGAAGAGGACGAGCACCTAGCCCATCTGATGCTAGGGCAGTGATTCCTCCACCGACTGAGGAAGTAGTAATAGAAGGGGAGGATGGGGAGAATGAACAAGTGCAGAATGAGGAAATGCCACCCCAACCTACCCCAGAAATGATTAATCAGGTTCTGGCTTATCTTAGCGGGTTATCTGATCAGGGTCAGGCACCTCCAGTGGTTTCTGCACCAACACCTACGGTTTCAGAGATACGACATGCGGCTACTATGGCTCCTCGTATGGATGCCTCATTGGACATAGGCACGTTTCCACGTCTGACTACTGGGCCTATAATGACAAATGATCAGCATGAACTTTTCAGTAAGTTCTTGAAATTTAAACCTCCAGTCTTCAAGGGTGCTGAATCTGAGGATGCTTATGATTTTCTGGTTGACTGTCATGAGCTACTACATAAGATGGGTATAGTGGAGCGGTTCGGTGTTGAGTTCGTGAGTTATCAGCTTCAAGGGAACGCCAAGATGTGGTGGCGATCACATGTTGAGTGTCAACCGACAGAGACAACACCTATGACTTGGGCATCATTCTCTAGCTTGTTTATGGAGAAGTATATCCCAAGGACTTTGAGAGATAGAAAAAAGATGAGTTCTTGAGTCTAGAGCAAGGTAGAATGTCGGTTAATGCATATGAGGCTAAGTTTCGTGCATTATCCAGGTATGCCACTCAACTCTGTTTCAGTTCCCAAGAGCGGATTCGCCGGTTTGTGAAGGGGTTGAGGTCAAAATTGCGGATTTCGGCCTTACAGATAGCAGCAACGGCAAAATCCTTCCAAGAGGTGGTAGACTTTGTGATAGAGGTGGAAGGAGTGAAGTCAGATGACTTCACCACGACATCGACATCAAAAAGGTTTCGAAAGGGAGGTGAGTTTAATGGTTCTTACACTAGAGGACAGGGTTCGGGAAGTTACTCAGTCCGACCAATTCAGTCTTCACTACAAGACTGTAGTTGGGGGACCACTCAGACCGGTCAACACTTCTCCGAGAGACCTATGCTTGACTCCAGAGAGTGTTATGGATGTGGGGAGACTGGACATATTAGGAGAAATTGTCCAAAACAGAGTTACAGACCCCCAATAGCTAGAGGTAGAGGTGGTCATGGTAGAGGCCGTTTTTCTGGAGGACGTGGTGGTCGAGGAAATGGTGGTCACCAAAACGGCCGAGGTGATGGGTAAACTGGAGCCACTACATCACAACATGGTAGGGGCAACAGACAAACAAACGAAAGGGCCCATTGTTATGCTTTCCCTGGGAGATCTGAAGCGGAGACATCAGATGCTGTCATCACAGGTAATCTTTTGATTTGTGATTGCATGGCTTCTGTATTGTTTGATCCTGGATCCACATTTTCTTATGTATCTTCCTCATTTGCTAATGGTCTAAATTTACATTGTGAATTACTGATATGCCCATTCGTGTTTCTACTCCGGTGGTGAGTCTGTGGTAGTTGAAAAGGTATATAGGTCTTGTTTGGTGAACTTTGTGGGGAGCAACACTTATGTAGATTTGGTTATCTTAGAAATGGTTGATTTTGATGTAATTCTGGGTATGACTTGGCTTTCTCCGCAATTTGCGATCTTGGATTGTAATGCTAAAACGGTGACGTTAGCCAAGCCTGGGACAGATCCGTTAGTGTGGGAGGGTGACTACACTTCCAATCCGGTGCGTATTATCTCCTTTCTTCGTGCTAAGAAAATGGTTAGTAAAGGGTGTTTAGCTTTCTTGGCACATCTCAAGGTTGACACTACCCAAGTACCTTCGATTGAGTTGGTTTCGGTAGTCCGAGAGTTTTTGGATGTGTTCCCTGCAGATCTTCCTGGTATGCCATCAGATAGGGATATTGACTTCTGCATCGATCTTGAACCGGGCACTCGCCCCATTTCTATACCCCCTTATAGAATGGCTCCGGCGGAGTTGAGAGAGTTAAAGGCCCAACTTAAGAGTTGTTGAGCAAAGGCTTCATCAGACCAAGTGCATCTCCTTGGGGTGCTCCGGTTTTGTTTGTGAAGAAGAAGGATGGGAGTTTTCGGATGTGCATAGACTACCGGCAGTTGAACAAGGTAACTATCAAGAACAAGTATCCTCTTCCTCGCATTGATGACTTGTTCGATCAACTACAAGGTGCTTGTGTCTTCTCTAAGATCGACTTGAGATCCGGTTATCATCAATTAAAAATACGGGCAGCGGATGTGCCAAAGACTGCTTTTCGAACTAGGTATGGGCATTATGAATTCGTAGTGATGTCTTTTGGTCTTACAAATGCCCCTGCTGCGTTCATGAGCTTGATGAACGGGATTTTTAAGCCATATTTGGACCTCTTCGTGATCGTATTTATTGATGATATATTGGTATACTCATATAGCAAGAAGGAACATGAAGAGCATTTGAGAATGGTATTGGAAATGTTGAGGGAGAAAAAGCTTTATGCCAAATTCTCTAAGTGTGAGTTTTGGCTAGATGCAGTGTCCTTCTTGGGGCACGTGGTTTCGAAGGATGGGGTGATGGTAGATCCTTCTAAGATTGAGACAGTGAAGAATTGGGTGAGACCTACAAACGTGTCAGAAATAAGGAGTTTTGTTGGTTTAGCTAGCTACTACCGCCGATTTGTCAAGGGATTCTCTTCTATTGCTTCCCAATTAACGAACTTGACTAAGCAAAATGTTCCATTTGTATGGTCGGACGAGTGTGAAGAAAGCTTTCAGAAACACAAGACTTTGTTGACTACCGCGCCTATCCTTACCTTGCCAGTCGAAGGTAAGAACTTCATTGTTTATTGTGATGCATCCTATTCTTGTTTGGGTGCAGTGCTAATTCAAGAGAAGAATGTGATTGCTTATGCTTCAAGGCAATTAAAGGTGCATGAACGTAATTATCCAACTCATGACTTGGAATTCGCCGCGGTAGTATTTGCATTGAAGCAATGGAGGCACTATTTATATGGGGTTAAGTGTGAAGTCTATACGGATCATCGTAGCCTACAGTATGTTTTTACTCAGAAAGATTTGAACTTGAGACAAAGGAGATGGATGGAACTACTGAAGGACTACGATATCACTATCTTGTATCATCCGGGGAAGGCGAATGTTGTAGCGGATGCTTTAAGTAGAAAGGCGGGAAGCATGGGAAGTCTAGCTCATTTGCAAGCTTCTAGACGCCCATTGGCTAGAGAAGTGCAGATTTTGGCTAATGACCTTATGAGGTTAGAAGTAAATGAGAAGGGAGGATTGTTAGCTTGTGTGGAGGCAAGATCCTCCTTCCTTGACAAGATTAAGGGGAAGCAGTTTGATGATGAGAAATTAATCCGGATTCGAGATAAAGTGTTGCAAGGAGAGGCTAAAGAAGCAACAATCGATGAGGAAGATGTGTTGAGGATTAAGGGAAGGGTATGTGTACCCCGCATCGATGATTTGATCAACACTATTTTGACAGAGGCTCATAGTTCAAGGTATTCTATACATCCGGGTGCAACCAAGATGTATCGTGACCTAAAGCAACACTTTTGGTGGAGTAGAATGAAGCGTGATATTGTTGACTTTATTGCCAAATGTCCAAACTGTCAACAAGTAAAGTATGAACACTAGAGGCCCGGAGGAACACTTCAGAGAATGCCCATTCCTGAATGGAAATGGGAGAGAATCGCAATGGACTTCGTGGTTGGTCTTCCAAAGACGATGGGTAAGTATGACTCTATTTGGGTGATTGTTGATAGGTTAACTAAATCTGCTCATTTCATTCCGGTCAAGGTGACTTATAATGCAGAAAAGTTAGCAAAAATCTATATCTCAGAGGTGGTTCGGTTGCATGGAGTCCCACTCTCCATCATATCAGATAGAGGTACACAGTTCACCTCTAAGTTTTGGAAAACATTGCATGCGGAATTGGGTACTAGGTTGGACCTTAGTACTGTTCCTCCTCAGCCATCTCGACTGGTCAGTCTGAGAGAACGATTCAAGTGTTGGAAGATATGCTTTGTGCATGTGTGATAGAGTTTGGTGGCCATTGGGATAGCTTCTTACCCTTAGCGGAGTTTTCATACAATAATAGCTATCACTCAAGCATAGACATGGCCCCATTTGAATCATTGTATGGTAGGAGATGTAGGTCTCCCATTGGTTGGTTTGATGCATTCGAGGTTAGACCTTGGGGTACGGATCTTTTGAGGGATTCATTAGAGAAAGTGAAGTCTATTCAAGAAAAGCTTCTAGCGGCGCAAAGTAGGCAAAAAGAATATGCAGATCGAAAGGTTAGAGACTTAGAGTTCCTGGAGGGAACAAGTCTTGTTGAAAGTTTCGCCAATGAAAGGAGTGATGCGGTTTGGTAAAAGAGGCAAGCTAAGTCTAAGGTATATTGGACCATTTGAAGACTATAGCTAGTGGGGGAGGTGGCTTATGAGTTAGCCTTGCCTCCAGGGCTGTCCGGAGTGCATCCGGTATTTCACGTGTCCATGTTGAAAAGATATCATGGGGATGGAAACTACATTATCCGTTGGGATTCAGTTTTGCTTGATGAGAACTTGTCTTATGAGGAGGATCCTGTTGCTATTTTAGATAGAGAAGTTCGCAAGTTGAGGTCAAGGGAGATTGTATCCATCAAGGTGCAATGGAAGAATCGACCGATTGAAGAAGCCACTTGGGAGAAGGAGGCAGATATGCAAGAAAGATACCCACATCTGTTTTAAGATTCAGGTACTCCTTCTCGCCCTTGTTTTTATTCTCGTGATCGTTCGAGGACAAACGATGGGTAAATTGGTATCTATTGTAACGACCTGTTTAGTCGTTTTGAGCAGCAGATTTTATTTCTGGAAAAACAGGCTGAGGCGACGGACCCCACGACAGACCGTCATGGGTGTGACAGACCGTCACAGGGTCTCGTTTCAAAACACTTAGAAATTCTTAAATTGGGTACTGAAAATCGACTCTCTGAACTTCGTGACGAAATGGCAGGACGGACCGTCGCAGGCACGACGGCCCGTCACAGGACTTTTTACAAAAATCAAGTCTCTGTATCGTGCGACGGACAGCAGGACGGACCGTCGCAGGCACGACGGCCCGTCACGGGCTGCGTAATCGCAGGCGGGTTCGGATTTCTTTACACGTTTTAAGGGACGTTTTGGACTATTCCTACTCTATTATAAAGTTAGAGGGTTAAGGATTATAAGTCTAATTACTTGGGGGTTAAAAGAGGTAACCTTAAGTTAATTAGTGGGTCATTATTGCCATCTTTTATTCTTAATTATATATTAATTAGGGTAAAAAAGAGGGTTTGATAAAAAGAAAATAGAAAGAACAAGAGAGAGAGAGGGAGAATCGAACGAGGAGAGGAGAAACACAAAGCTTTGGGAAAATTTCTTGCTTGATCACTATTCTTCGGTGGAGGTAGGTTATGGTTTCTTTTTACGTTATTCGTAATAGACTCTTAAAAGCGAATGATATGTGTTGGTGGTATTATAAAGTCTTCTATATGCTTAATCGTATGCTTGCATGAATATGATTATGTGATTTTGATAAAACAAGCATGATGAAAACCATTGAATCCCAAATCTTGAAAGAAACTTTAATATACATTATAATAATGATGATGCCTTGGTATAAAAGAAGGCTTAATGAATTAAAGTGATGGGATTGATGATGCCTTGGTATAGAGAAGGCTTGATGAATTGACAGAATGAGATTAGTGGATCAGAGTGTCACGTTCCGACACATAGTATTAGTGGGACGGGTGTCACGAACCGACACGTAGATTTAGGGGATCGGAGTGTCACGTACCGACACATATTAGGGGATCGGGTGTCACGAACCGACACGTAGATTTAGGGGATCGGAGTGTCACGTACCGACACATATTAGGGGATCGGGTGTCACGAACCGACACGTAGATTTAGGGGATCGGAGTGTCACATACCGACACAAGAGGAAGAAAGATAATGAATCTTGAAAGATGATAATATACTCAACATAATGAACTTAATTCCCAAAATGAGTATGGTATTGAGGCTTGAGCCCTCATGGATGAACTTGATGGTACTTATTGATGATTATAGTACTTGTTGTTGTTACATGTTGAGTTTATAGTTGATTTATGATATTAACTGATATATATTTTTTTTTCTATTTTGAGTTGACCGATGATATCTACTCAGTACCCGTGGTTTGTACTGACCCCTACTTTTATGTTTTCTTCTTTGTTATTTGTGGAATGCAGCAAACGTTCCGTCATCTTCAACTCAGCAGTAATTCTAGCCAGTCTTCACTACATCGGAATTCAGGGTGAGCTAATGCGTCTAGCTTGGACTGGATCTTCTTCTTCAAGTCTTGATGCCTTGAACTTCCGGCATGGACTAGCTTTTATGTATTTTTAGCTTCTTAGACATTTTTAGTTTAGTAATTTGATCATAGATGTTCTTGTGATGATGACTTCCAGATTTTGGGGAAATAATAGATGTTGATTTGGTTTTTATTAATGAGTTTAAGTCTTCCGCATTATTTTCTGTTGATATATGTTGAAATGATAAGGGTTAGATTGGTTGGTTCGCTCACATAGGAGGGTAAATGTGGGTGCCAGTCGCGGCCCCGATTTGGGTCGTGACATATTGTTTGACTATTTTTGCACCAATTAGGAAGGTGGGCCGTAATTAGGAATGTCACGATCATCGATATTCACGGGATCAATGGGCTCATCTTGTGTAGTATTTTCCCTATATATGTAAAAAATATATAAATATTTGGCTCATGCAATTAACTTACTCAAATAAAAAAACAAGTGTTAGACATATCGATAATCATCTGCATTAAAAGTAGGCGAGACATGAAAATTTGAGGATGTCCCAACATTTTCCGTCATTTCAGAGTGTGAGGATTGACCAAAATAATTATTTAGTCCATAACTTGGAGCAATATCCCTACCTTGCTGAGGTAAACCGCTACAAAATATATAATAATAAAAATAATAAATAATATAAATTAATAAATAATTGACAAAACCAACAAACAATAATTGAAATATAATAATTGAGCATTACCGATCACTACCATTGATAGTTTTGTTTAAATCAAAATCGTATCGGCCGGTAAGAGTATTTTGATAATGAGTCATTTTAGGTAAATCAGTAGATTGAGTCATCGGAAATCCATCAATGCTATTGCGGTTTTCTAATTAGGGATGAACATCGACTGATAAAGGAGAACGTTGTTGACTAATCTTAGGCTCCTTCCTAACATAGATTTCAAGTATTGTTAACTTGATTTGATCTATATAGTCATTTGGAACCCTTAAAAAGTCGGTCAACGATTCGTCATTATAGATAATTCACTCTCCAAAATTTACTTGTCCTTGTGATAAAAATGAAGTAGGGTATTTTTCGGCTATAATCAAATTATAATCGTACTGTTTATACCCATTCTTTATAAATTGATGAAATAAATTTATGATATAGGACATTTATTAGATATTTAGCATTGTGTTTGGGAGGACAATTATAATAAATGGTATTTCCATCATGTACAATTTTGCCATCTCAATAAATTGAAACTTTAACTTTAGGTGTAGAAGATATTTTTTTTAGATTGAAATGAACAAATATAGAAGACTTTATGTTGTAGGTGTTATCAACTATGTATAAACGTCCTTAAATAGATTTTTCAGAATAAAATAATAAAAATACATAATGAAATATTTTTTTCGTTTTAATGACATATCAAATCAATATAATTTATATGACAACACTGAAAAAGCTTCTTCAAAACGTGAAAAATATTCTTCTTATAAAGTGTAATAAAAAGTTCTACTTTATAAAGTGGAATAAAAAGTTCCACTTTATAAAATGGAATAAAAAGTTTCACTTTATAAAGTGGAAGAAAAAACTCCACTTTATAAAGTGTAAGAAAAAGTTCCGTTATATATAAAAAATAAAAGTTATGAAACTAACGGAAAATGTTTAAATTATTGGATATAATGGAACTTTTTCTTCCACTAAGCTTCTTTTAGTTACTTACTAAAATAGTGACTTATCTTGGTTATATTTATATTTTTGTGGCTTATTTTGGTTCCCAACTCCTCTTTCATGCTTCCATTTCCTCAAATTTTAATCCTTTCTTTAATGCATCTTTTTCTATGCAAAAATTCATTTTTTATTTCATTTTTGCATTTTCTAAAGCATTTTTTTAGTTCTATCTCTATGTAAAAAAAGATAATATTAATGCATTTTTTTCTAAAGAATCCATTTTTTATTTTATCTTGCATCTTCTAAAGCTTTTTTTTTTAGTTCTACCTCTAAGTGAAAAAAATCATACTACTATTATTTTGTGTTTTCACAAATTTGTTTGGTTAATTCTTTTTTATATTAATTCTTATAACCCACAATAAAAGATATTTATAAAAGTTTCGTTTCACATTTTAAGACTTTATACATAAAGCATTTAACAAATATAGAAGAACAAAAAAGATAATTGAGTGCTTGGTATCGTTAAGACATTATTATTAATACTAAACATTAAAAACATAAAATGGTTATAGAATAATAAAATAAAAATATATTTGACAATTAAGAATTGAGTGATACAAATTAAAATCTCCAAAAAAAAATAATTTAAGTAGCTAAATGTTTGAGTGAATTTTAATTCTTTGATGAGAGTTCAATTTATTTTTAAATTTACTATATTCAGTGTCTTTGAATTCATCCAAGAAATTAAATTTATATTTTTCTACCATATACTTTAGTTTCCCCCTCAAATATATATAAATTTTGAAGGTGAATTTTAAAGTTTTTTTATCAAAATAAAATTAAAATAAGAGTTACGAGCAAAATAAAAAGTACAAGTAAAAAAAATTAAAATTGGAAGAGAAAAGAATGAGGAAATGAACAAGTACAACTGGCCCACATACAAATAGCAAGCCAAAAAGGCCTCGCACAACTGACACTATATGTGCAAGGCACGAAATTGTTATTCATCTTGTATTTCAAGCATACTTAGAACAAAACTTTGAGCATCTTTGTAAGACAACAAAGTTTAAGAATATTTTCATAACTAGAAAATCAAAAGTAGTAGCGAAACTAGAATCAGAAACATATTTAAAAAACGAAAAAAAGGGCCTAAAATACCCTCAAAGTTTTGGAAATGGTACAAAATTACCCTCCATCCGCCTATTGGCTCCAAAATACCCTTCCCACCCACCTATTGGGTCCAAAATACCTTTGTCATCCACTTTTTGACTCAAAATTGACCACTTATTTAACAGTTTTATATTTAAACTATTTAAATATTTTTTAAAATACGTTACACTCAACTTTTTGTTATAATTTAATTTATTAGTATAATTTATAAAAATCAATCCACTACCCACCCCATTACTAATCAAATCCCTCTAAATTATGAATCCGTCACATTATTAATGCAAGCTACTCCAAATTGAGTGTTTTAAAAATTATAGAAGTAAATTATCATATATTCAAGTGGCTAAATAAAAATTACCGATAAACTTAAAAGTCTGACTATGTTCATTTTAATTATTCTTACGTGTCAATTATGTGATGTTACTTCATAGGTAACTTTTTTTCGAAATAATATATTAAAGATTTTAAAACAAATCATAAATATTTATATAATTATATTTAAAAAAGTGCATGAATTAATTCGGGATGTATTACTTCTTTACCTTAATCATAAATTTCTAATTCAATTTTGAAAGAAGTGTCCTTCTAAATAAGCGGCTCAACCTAAATTTAATTGGGGCTTCGATTCGGACTCGAATAATTTTGAATGTCATTTTTAGGAATCTATAATTTCATTGTGTTTTAGTAGTGTTTATGACGATTTTGATATTATAATTGGATTATTAATTGGGTGAGATTTAATTAGTAATGAGTGAGTATGGGTTGGTTTTAAATTATATTAATAAATTATAATTATAATCAATAGTTGAATACCAAGTCTTTTAAAAAATATTTAAAGAGTTTAATTTTAAAACAATTAAAAAAGTGGTCAATTTTGAACCCAAAGATGGATGACAAGGGTATTTTGGAGTCAATAGGTGGATGAAAAGGGCATTTTGGAGCCAATAGGTGGATGAAGGGTAATTTTATACCATTTTCAATACTTTAAGGGTATTTTAGGCCCTTGTCCGTTAAAAAAAATATACGAAATATTTTTCTTAAAAAGAATTGTTGTTAATATGTGTCTAAAGAATCTTACTGATTCCAACAAACTTTGCAGAAATACGAAGTTACCAACTTTAATGAACAAGTGAAGAACAAAAGAATAGAAGAGCTGAAATTAATTCACAAATCTAAAATTTGTAAAACACGTACCAGAATCTGGAAAATTTTTAATAGAAAAGATCAAGTCCACTGAACTCATAGTGTCCCCCTTAGGAAATTATTCCCCTCTAGTATCCGAGGTTTGATTTGGAATATGACCTCCCAGGTAAAATGATCTCAATCACCAGAGTATAGATACCAAAAACTCCAGTGTCAGCGAACCACTCAACGGCAGTAATTACACTTAGAATATTATATTTAGTAGTTGAAGAAGAAGTCCATGAATTCTATATTAAAATGAGAGGAAATCCCTCAATTTATAGAAAACAAAGGGTAGTGCGAAAAAGTTCTTATTGTGTCTTACCAGAAAGGTCACAAACCTTTGAAAAAGTCACAATCTTTCAGAAAGGTCGTCACCTTTCATAAAAGTCACAACTTTCCATAAAAGTCACAACTTTTCATAAAAGTGCAACTTTTCATAAAAGTCACAACTATTCATAAAAGTCACAACATTTCATAAAAGTCACAAATCTTCATAAAAGTCGCAACTCTTCATTTTCCGTTCACACCTTTTTAAAAGCCCCAAAAAAATAAAAATTTTCGTCAAGTGGAGTGTTATAAATTGTCACAGAGACGCGTGTAGAATATCCACAACTTTAGAAAATTATCTCTTCTTTATTTCTTTATGCTATAACTCCATTCCAATTGGTATCTAGCAATCAAAAGTAGTATCTAACTTCTTTTACTCTTCCGTTGGTAGATACTAGATACTAGAAATAATGGAGCGAGGATATTAGCTCCAACAACAGAGCCAGTAGCTCGAAGACGCAGCAAACGCAGAGACAGGAGAAGAGATAGGGGCTGAGGAAGAGAAACACCCGGCAACATAAAACTTATGTCGGGACTGGATCAAGGCAAGTGACCCATCCCCTAGCCAAAACAATATTGAGAAAAATTGGAGATAAAGGTTGAAGAGGATATTGAGCCAGAGGTGGGAACACATGATAGGGTATAGGTATTCTCCCTATGTCTTTTAAGGTGGTTCAACAAGTGTTAGAGAGTGGGTTGGCAGGTAATAGAGACACTCATGTTGTGTCAGAAATGTGTTTCCTCAAAGAGGGTGGGGTTGAAGAAGAAGAAGATTAAGAAAAAGGTGCGTTGTGAAGAAGAAGAGATGTGGAAAGTGGGGCGGGGTATACCTGAATTTTGACTTTTTTTCCTACTTTAATAAATTTGACTCGCCTATTTTATTTTTTTAAAAAAATTATTTTGCCACCTCAGTTTTAAGGGGTTGTTAAATTTACTCTTGAATAGTAAAAGTGCGTATGTCACGACCCAAAACCGAGTCGCGACTGGCACCACACTTACCCTCCTATGTGAGCGAACCAACCAATCTAACCCTAACATTTCAATATAATATCAACAGAAAGTAATGCGGAAGACTTAAACTCATTAATAAAAACCAATTCAATAACTTCTAAGATTCAACAACTATATTTCCCCAAAATCTGGAAGTCATCACCACAAGAACATCTATGATTAAATTACTAAACTAAGAGTATTCTAAGAAGCTAAAACAAGTAAAAGCTAGTCCATGCCGGAACTTCAAGGCATCAAGACATGAGGAAGAAGATCCAGTCCAAGCTAGAAGCATTAGCTCACCCTGAAGATCCGGTGTGACGAAGACTGGCTAGAATTGCGGTTGAGTTGAAGACGATGGCACGTTTGCTGCACTCCACATATAACAAAGAAAGAACATACAAGTAGGGGGTCAGTACAAACACGAGTACTGAGTAAGTATCATCAGCCAACTCAAAATAGAAAACAATATATATCAAGTAATATTATAAAATCAACTACAATACTCAACATGTAGCAACAACAAGTACTATCATCATTAATAATACCGCCAAGTTCACACATGAGGACTCAAGCCTCAATACCATACTCATTTGGGAATTAGGTTCATTAGATTGAGTATATTAGCATCTTTCAAGATTCATTATCTTTTAATCCTCTGTGTCGGTACGTGACACTCCGCTCCCTCATTATCTTTATTCCTCATGTGTCGGTACGTGACACTCCGCCTCCCCTACTACTATGTGTCGGAACGTGACACTCTGATCCCCTAATTCTACGTGTCGGTTCGTGACACCCGTTCCCCTAAATCTACATGTCGGTTTGTGACACCCGATCCCCTAAATCTACGTATCGGTTTGTGACACCCGATCCCCTAAATCTACGTGTCGGTTCGTGACACCCGATCCCTTATTCTTTGTGTCGGAACGTGACACTCTCGATCCCCCCTCATATCTCATTCTATCAACTCATCAAGCCTTCTCTTATACCAAGGCATCATCATTCTCATTACTTTAGTTCATCAAGCCTTCTCTTATACCAAGGCATCATCATTCTCATTACTTTAGTTCATCAAGCCTTCTCTTATACCAAGGCATCATCATTAACAAAGAGATTAGGGTTTTTCAAGATTTGGGATTCAATAGCTTCATCATGCTTATTTTATCACAATTATATAGTCACATTCATACAAGCATACAATTAAACATATAGAAGATGAGATAATATTACCAACACATATCATTCGCTATTAAGAGTCTACTACGAATAGCATTAAAAACCATAACCTACCTCCACCGAAGATTCGTGATCAAGCAAGAATTTCCCAAAGCTTTGTGTTTTTCCTCTTCGTTTCTCCTCTCTCGATCGTTTCTCTCTCCCTCTCTCTTTTCTTTTTCTATTTTTCTTATTCAAACCCTCTTTCTTTTTCCCTAATTAACATATAATTAAGTATAAAAGATGACAATAATACCCCACTAATTAACTCAAGGTTACCTCTTTTAACCCCCAAGAAATTGAGTTATTAATATTAACCCACGAAATTTATAATTATAGCAGGAATAGTCCAAAACGCCCCTTTAAAACTTAAACAGAAATCCGACCCAGCCTGGGATTACGCAGCCTGTGACGGCCCGTCGTGCCTGCGACGGTACGTCCTGCTGCTCCGTCATAGAGTTCAGAGACTCAATTCCATTAAAGAGTCTGTGACGGTCCGTCGTGCCCACGACGGTCCGTCCTGCCATTCCGTTACGAAGTTCAGAGAGTCGATTTCAGTATCCAAATTTCGGAACTTCTAAGTGTTTTGAAACGAGACCCCCTCGACGGTCCGTCGTGCCCATGATGGTCTGTCGTGGGGTCCGTCGTCTCAGCCAGTTTTCCAGAAATAAAATCTGCTGCTCAAAACGACTAAACAGGTCGTTACAATAGATACCAATTTACCCATCGTTCGTCCTCGAACGATCACAAGAAGGAAAACAAGGGCGAAAAGGAGTACCTGAATCTGTAAACAGATGTGTGTATCTTTCTTGCATATCTGCCTCCTTCTCCCAAGTGGCTTCTTCAACCAGCCAATTCTTCCATTGCACCTTGATGGATGCAATCTCCCTTGACCTCAACTTGCGAACTTCTCTATCTAGAATGGCAACAGGCTCCTCCTCATAAGAAAAATTTTTATCAAGCAGAACTGAATCCCATCGAATGATGTAGTTTCCATCCCCATGGTATCTCTTCAACATAGACACATGAAATACCGGATGCACTCCGAACAGCTCTGGAGGCAAGGCTAATTCGTAAGCCACCTCCCCTACTCTCTTAAGTACTTCAAATGGTCCAATGTACCTTGGGCTAAGCTTACCTCGCTTACCAAACCGCATCACCCCTTTCATGGGCGAAACCTTCAACAAGACTTGTTCACCCTCCATGAACTCTAAGTCTCTAACCTTTCGATCTGCATATTCTTTTTGCCTACTTTGTGCCGCTAAAAGCATTTCTTGAATAGATTTCACCTTCTCTATTGAATCCCTCAACAAATCAGTACCCCAAGGTCTAACCTCAAATGCATCAAACCAACCAATGGGAGATCTACATCTCCTCCCATACAGTGCCTCAAATGGGGCCATATCAATGCTTGAGTGATAGCTATTGTTGTACGAGAATTCTGCTAAGAGCAAGAAGTTATCCCAATGACCACCAAATTCTATCACACATGCACGAAGCATATCCTCCAACACTTGAATCGTTCGCTCAGACTGACCATCGGTCTGAGGGTGAAATGCAGTACTAAGGTCCAACCTAGTACCCAATTGAGCATGCAATGTTTTCCAAAACTTAGAAGTAAACTGCGTACCTCTATCTGATATGATGGAGAGTGGAACTCCATGCAATCGAACAATCTCTGAGATGTAAAGTTTGGCTAACTTTTCTGCATTGTAAGTCACCTTGACCGGGATGAAGTGAGCAGACTTAGTTAACCTATCAACAATTACCCAAATAGAGTCATACTTGCCCATTGTCTTTGGAAGACCAACCACAAAGTCCATTGCAATTCTCTTCCACTTCCATTCCGGGATGGGTTTTCTCTGAAGTGTTCCTCCGGGCCTCTGGTGTTCATACTTTACTTGTTGACAATTTGGACATTTGGCGACAAACTCCACAATGTCACGCTTCATTCTACTCCACCAAAAATGTTGCTTTAGGTCACGATACATCTTGGTTGCACCAGGGTGTATAGAATACCTTGAACTATGAGCCTCTGTCATAATAGTGGTGATCAAATCATCGATGCGGGGTACACATACCCTTCCCTTTATCCTCAAAACACCTTCCTCATCGATTGTTGCTTCCTTAGCCTCTCCTCGCAACACTTTATCTCGGATCCGGATCAATTTCTCATCATTACACTGCCTTCCCTTAATCTTGTCAAGGAAGGAAGATTTTGCCTCCACAAAAGCCAAAAATCCTCCCTTCTCATTTACTTCTAATCTCATAAGGTCATTAGCCAGAATCTGAACTTCTCTAGCCAATGGGCGCCTAGAAACCTGCAAATGAGCTAGACTTCCCATGCTTGCGGCCTTTCTACTTAAAGCATCTGCCACGACATTAGCTTTTCCTGGATGATACAAGATTATGATATCGTAGTCCTTCAGTAGTTCCATCCATATCCTCTGTCTCAAGTTCAAATCCTTCTGAGTAAAAACATATTGTAGGCTACGATGATCTGTATAAACTTCACACTTAACCCCATATAGATACTGCCTCCATTGCTTTAATGCAAACACTACCGCGGCTAATTCCAAATCATGGGTTGGATAGTTACGTTCATGTACCTTTAATTGCCTTGAAGCATAAGCAATCACATTCTTTTCTTGCATTAGCACTGCACCCAAACCCGAATAGGATGCATCACAATAGACAATGAAATTCTTACCTTCCACTGGCAAGGTGAGAATGGGTGCAGTAGTCAACAAAGTCTTGAGCTTTTGAAAGCTTTCTTCGCACTCGTCCGACCATACATATGGAACATTTTGCTTAGTCAAGTTCATCAATTGGGAAGCAATGGAAGAGAATCCCTTGACAAATCGACGGTAATAGCTAGCTAAACCAACAAAGCTCCTTATTTCGGACACATTAGTAGGTCTTACCCAATTCATCACTTTCTCAATCTTAGAAGGATCCACCATCACTCCATCCTTAGAAACTACATGCCCCAAGAAGGACACTGCATCTAGCCAAAACTCACACTTAGAGAATTGGCATAAAGCTTTTTCTCCCTCAACATTTCCAATATAATTCTCAAATGCTCCTCATGTTCCTTCTTACTTTTACAGTATATCAGTATATCATCAATAAATACGATCACAAGAGATCCAGATATGGCTTAAAAATCCCGTTCATCAAGCTCATGAACGCAGCAGGGGCATTCGTAAGACCAAAAGACATCACTACAAATTCGTAATGCCAATACCTGGTTTGAAAGGCAGTCTTTGGCACATCCGTTGCCCGTATTTTCAATTGATGATAACCGGATCTCAAGTCGATCTTAGAGAAGACACAAGCACCTTTAACTGATCGAACAAGTCATCAATGCGAGGAAGAGGATACTTGTTCTTAATAGTTACCTTATTCAGTTGTCTATAGTCTATGCACATCCGAAAACTCCCATCCTTCTTCTTCACAAATAACACCGGAGCACCCCAAGGAGATGCACTTGGTCTAATAAAGCTTTTTCAACAAACTCTTGAAGTTGAGGCCTTTAACTCTCTTATTCCGCGGGAGCCATTCTATAAGGGGGTATAGAAATGGGGCGAGTACCCGGTTCCAAATCGATGCAAAAATCAATGTCCATCCGGTGGTATACCAGGAAGATCTGCAGGGAACACATTCAGAAACTCACGGACTACCGAAACCGTTTCATTGAAGGTACTTGGGTAGTGTCATCCCTGAGATGCGCCAAGAAAGCTAAACACCCTTTACTAACCATTGTCTTAGCACGAAGGAAGGAGACAATACGAACCGGATTGGGAGTGTAGTCGCCCTCCCACACTAACGGATCTGTCCCAGGCTTGGCTAACGTCACAGTTTTAGCATTACAATCCAAGATCGCAAAATCGGAGAAAGCCAAGTCATACCCAGAATTACATCAAAGTCAACCATTTCTAAGATAACCAAATCTACATAAGTGTTGCTCCCTCAAAAAGTCACCAAACAAGACCTATATACTTTTTCAACTATCACAGACTCACCCACGGAGTAGAAACACGAATAGGCATGTCAAGTAATTCACAAGGTAAATTAAGACCATTAGCAAATGAGGAAGATACATAAGAAAATGTGGATCCAGGATCAAACAATACAGAAGCCATGCAATCACAAATCAAAAGATTACCTGTGATAACAGCATCAGATGCCTCCGCTTCAGATCTCCCAGGGAAAGCGTAACAATGGGCCCCATTACTTGTCTGTCCGTTGCCCCTACCATGTTGTGTTGTTGTGGCTCCAGTTTGCCCATCACCCCGACCATTTTGGTGACCACGATTACCTCGACCACCACGTCCTCCCGAATAACGGCCTCTACCATGACCACCTCTACCTCTAGCTATTGGGGGTCTATAACTCTGTTTTGGACAATTCCTCCTAATATGTCCAGTCTCGCCACATCCATAACACTCTCTAAAGTCAAGCATAGGTCTCTCAGAGAAGTGTTGATCGGTCTGAGGTGGACCCCCAACTACAGTTTGTAGTGAAGACTGAATTGGTTGAACTGAGTAACCTCCGGAACCCTGTCCTCTAGAGTAAGAACCATTAAACTCACTTCCCTTTCGAAACCTTTTTGATGTCTACGCCATGGTGAAGTCATCTGGTTTCACTCCTTCTACCTCTATCACGAAGACTACCACTTCCTGAAAGGATTTCGCTGTAGCCGCTATCTGTAAGGCTGAAATCTGCAACTCCGACCTCAACCCCTTCACAAAACGGCAAATCCGCTCTTGTGGACTGAAACAAAGTTGGGTGGCATACCTGGATAATGCACGAAACTTCGCCTCATATGCAGTAACCGACATCCTACCTTGCTCTAGGCTCAAGAACTCATCTCTTTTCCTATCCCTCAAAGTCCGGGGGATATACTTCTCCATAAACAAGCTAGAGAATGATGCCCAAGTCATAGGTGGTGCCTCTGTTTGTTGACACTCAACATGTGACCGCCACCACATTTTGGTGTTCCCTTGAAACTGATAAGTCACAAACTCAACACCAAACCGTATTACTATACCCATCTTGTGTAGTAGCTCATGAGAGTCAACCAGAAAATCGTAGGCATCCTCAGATTCATCACCCTTGAAGACTGGAGGTTTCAATTTCAAGAACTTACTGAAAAGTTCATGCTGATCATTTGTCATTATAGGCCCTGTAGTCAGACGAGGAAACGTGCCTATTTCCAATGAGGCGTCCATGCGGGGAGCCACGGTAGCTTCATGTTGTACCTCTGGAACCGGAGGTGTTGGTGCAGGAAACACTGGAGGTGCCTGACCCTGATCAGATAACCCGCTAAGATAAGCAAGAACCTGATTGATCACCTCTGGGGTAGGTTGGGGTGGCAATTCTTCATTTTGCACTTGTTCATTCTCCCCTTCCTCACCCTCTCTTACTACTTCCTCAGTCGCTGGAGGAGTCACCGCCCTAGCATCAGATGGGCTAGGTACTTGTCCTCTTCCTCTAGAGGACGTCCTCCCACGACCTCTTCCACGGCCTCTTGCCGCTACTTCTCTTCGAGCTACAGCCCCAGTGGCTGGCTCAGACGCTTCTTGTCTCGCCGGTGTTGGTGTTGGTGCAATCGTTGCTCTAGTTCTAACCATCTGCGAAATAGAGTGAAGATGGTCAGATACCAATTTGTATCACCTAGATACCAATTGGATCCAAATAATAGCACGAAAGAAAGAAAGAAAGAATGGAATTTTCCTAAAGTCTTATAGCCTCTCAAAGAAAAGTAAAGGCGTCCCCCTACCGTTCCTTAAGACTCTACTAGACTCGTTCTTGTGTGCTGAGACCAACGAACCTAATGCTCTGATACCAAGTTTGTCACGACCCAAAACCGAGCCGCGACTGTCACCCACACTTACCCTCCTATGTGAGCGAACCAACCAATCTAAACCCTAACATTTCAAATAATATCAACAGAAAGTAATGCGGAAGACTTAAACTCATTAATAAAAACCAATTCAATAACTTCTAAGATTCAACAACTATATTTCCCCAAAATCTGGAAGTCATTACCCCAAGAACATCTATGATCAAATTACTAAACTAAGAGTATTCTAAGAAGCTAAAACAAGTAAAAGCTAGTCCATGCCGGAACTTTAAGGCATCAAGACATGAGGAAGAAGAACCAGTCCAAGCTAGAAGCATTAGCTCACCCTGAAGATCCGGTGTGACGAAGACTGGCTAGAATTGCGGTTGAGTTGAAGACGACGGCACGTTTTCTGCACTCCACATATAACAAAGAAAGAACATACAAGTAGGGGGTCAGTACAAACACGAGTACTGAGTAAGTATCATCGGCCAACTCAAAATAGAAAACAATATATATCAAGTAATATTATAAAATCAACTACAATACTCAACATGTAGCAACAACAAGTACTATCATCATTAATAAATACCGCCAAGTTCACACATGAGGACTCAAGCCTCAATACCATACTCATTTGGGAATTAGGTTCATTAGATTGAGTATATTAGCATCTTTCAAGATTCATTATCTTTAATCCTCTTGTGTCGGTACGTGACACTCCGCTCCCTCATTATCTTTATTCCTCATGTGTCGGTACGTGACACTCTGCTCCCCTACTACTATGTGTCGGAACGTGACACTCCGATCCCCTAATTCTACGTGTCGGTTCGTGACACCCGATCCCCTAAATCTACGTGTCGGTTCGTGACACCCGATCCCCTAAATCTACGTATCGGTTCATGACACACGATCTCCTAAATCTACGTGTCGGTTCGTGACACCCGATCCCTTAATACTTTGTGTCGGAACGTGACACTCCGATCCCCTAATCTCATTCTATCAACTCATCAAGCCTTCTCTTATACCAAGGCATCATCATTCTCATTACTTTAGTTCATCAAGCCTTCTCTTATACCAAGGCATCATCATTAACACAGAGATTAGGGTTTTTCAAGATTTGGGATTCAATAGCTTCATCATGCTTATTTTATCACAATTATATAGTCACATTCATACAAGCATACAATTAAGCATATAGAAGATGAGATAATATTACCAACACATATCATTCGCTATTAAGAGTCTACTACGAATAGCATAAAAACCATAACCTACCTCCACCGAAGATTCGTGATCAAGCAAGCAATTTCCCAAAGCTTTGTGTTTTTCCTCTTCGTTTCTCCTCTCTCGATCGTTTCTCTCTCCCTCTCTTTGTTCTTTCTATTTTTCTTATTCAAACCCTCTTTCTTTTTCCCTAATTAACATATAATTAAGTATAAAAGATGGAAATAATACCCCACTAATTAACTCAAGGTTACCTCTTTTAACCCTTAAGAAATTGAGTTATTAATATTAACCCACGAAATTCATAATTATAGCAGGAATAGTCCAAAACGCCTCTTTAAAACTTAAACAGAAATCCGACCCAGCCTAGGATTACGCAGCCTGTGACGGCCCGTCGTGCCTGCGACGGTCCGTCTTGCTGCTCCGTCACAGAGTTCACAGACTCAATTCCATTAAAGAGTCTGTGACGGTCCGTCGTGCCCATGACGGTCCGTCCTGCCATTCCGTTACGAAGTTCAGAGAGTCGATTTCAGTACCCAAATTTCAGAACTTCTAAGTGTTTTGAAACGAGACCCCCTCGACGGTCCGTTGTGCCCATGACGGTCCGTCGTGGGGTCGGTCGTCTCAGCCAGTTTTCCAGAAATAAAATCTGCTGCTCAAAACGACTAAACAGGTCGTTACAGCGTAATAGATCATCATGATAGTTTAAGCGTGTAAGTGATTTTTCGATATAAGTTTAAGGGGGAATATATGTTTTTTCCCAAAATAAGTAGAAGTATTTCTATTATCGAAGACAATAATGAAATGTATCACAAAATTCACGGACAAAACAAACTACAAACACATCATACATAAGTTTAAGCATTAGATATTTGAAAAGCTTTGAATCGATCTTTATGAATTGATTGATCAATGATTAGTATTTTTTTTTATCATATGCAAAGCTTATGGTACAAATATACTAAAAGAAGATGATAATATTGTAGAAAATCGATACCACTTGTGAAAATATATGAAGATCGATGAACTTTTTCAAAGATTAACATTATATATATTCATTGAGTACGAAATGTTTTAACTCATAATGTAATGTAATTCTCTATTTCCTTATTGCATAATTTTTTTTTGGTATTCAGCTTTCTCAATTTAGATTGTAAACGACGTATTTATGTCATATGAACATTTGAAAAATTTTATTAAGTAATATATTGTAGTTGTTTATTGTAAAAAAAAAATTGTATAACATAGAGATCTCATATATTTGGAGGCTAATTACATCCTATCCCAGGAGTTTCCTCAATTACAATAATCTCAAAATTTTTTATTGCTCTCGAGTAGATTCCTTGATTGTCTGATACATTACGAATGATATATATACATATTATTTAATGGGAGGGATGTATCTAAGAGGGGATATTTATGTATTCGAGAGGGGGTGGATGTATCTGAGAAGGAATAAGAATATATCCGAGAGAAGATTATGACATGTTAAATTGTGAAATTATGTAATTTTTTCAACAAAATATGTGAAATTATATGATAGGGGCCTTAAATTATCTAGCATATATATAAGTGAGAATAATCCGGTCATGGTCAACATAACTGCCTGTCATCAAGGGTATATTTGTCATTCAATATTGTTAGTTTTAGGATAAACTTGTGTGCTTCTTCCCAATCTGCCACATTAGCAGTTTGTTGTAGCCTCTTCAGCTATTTCAGCTTTAAGAACAACATTTTCTTTCGAAATTCTTGATTCCCTTCTTCCAATATGAGATTTTCCCTTCAGAGTCTCCTTTTTCCGCTTGGGATTTTGTTGGAGTTTCTTGTTTCAGTCGACCCATCTTATTTATAATTTATGAGTTCTCATTTTTCCTCTCTATAGATATTCCTTTCCTTTGGATTTCATTTCTGCTTTTTCTTCAATGATACTTGATAAAATTTAGTTTCTTTTGGGTTCACAGACATTTGAAAGGAAAGTGATAGAAAATATTTCTCATATATGAGGGTTCTAAATGAGCCCCCAAAGTTATATCTGAAAATTAAAATTTTATGTCTTAGGTCATTGGCTCTATGTCGCGTTGGTCTTAATTAACATAAAAATAATATTTATCTTGTTACTATTGGAACAAATATTGTATTTCGGTGAAAACCTTCTTTTCAGAGAGGTGAATAAATATCAAATAATACATTCACTTAATAGAGAGATGACATGAAAAACAATGAACAAATAAAACATAGTCTGATGCAATTTGGTAACTTGAATAATGCTTCTTCATTGGAATTTACTACAATCTGATATTAAATGTCCTCAACTATATAATTTTTAAATTTTTATGCTTAGAAACGAATTTTTCAGTACATTAGTCATATCAACTCACTAAAGATCCAAACTTAGTCAACATGTATGACTTACAATATACGTCGGTATTGAAAGGAGAGCGAATTGAAAGGAGCGAGGATGAAAGACGAAAGCTGAAAGAGTTAGTTTCCTGTTTCATAAGGGGGTTGACACATATCTTAATAACTTCCCTTTTAGTATACCAAATAGAGGAATTAAACGGTCGGTGCTCCACGTAGGAAAAATAAAATCAATGAGACCACAATGTCAACAAGTCTCAAGACCCAAAGAAAATAGAGAATTTCACTACTAAAAAAAGGCCAAAAAGAGACCTAGAAATGGAGACCTCAAAAAATAGGTCAATAATAAGAGACCTCATGAGGTCGCTATTTAAATAAATATTTTAATGTTTTTTATTTAATGTAGGAGAGACCTCGTGAGGTCAATTTAATGAATATATTTTTTTACCTGACTTATTTAAAAATTTTAAATTTTTAATCTATTCTCATAAAATTGGAGACCTCATGAGGTCTCTAATTTTTTAACTATTCAATTAAATTAAATTATTATTTTAATTTAACAAGTAGAGACCTCATGAGATCTATACTTGTTAAATTAAAAATAATAATTTAATTTGATTGAATATTTAAAAAGTTAGAGACCTCACGAGGTCTCTTAAACAAAACCAAAAACCTAGCCAAAATTAAAATAGCTCTTTCTTCCCTCTCTCTTAATTTTTGGTCGACCGCCTCTCTCTCTTTCTTACTGACCTCGTCGACCCTCTCTCTTTCTCGTCGACCCTCTCTCTGTATCGTCTCTCTTTCTCGTCGACCCTCTCTCTCTGTATCGACCCTCTCTCTCTGTATCATCCCTCTCTCTCTCATCGCTCATCGCCAGCTCTTCGTCGCCAGCAGTCGTGCTTCAGCAGGTGGAGGTCGCGCCGCCTCCATCTCCGCCATTTGCAGTCGCCTCAGCAGCAGCGTTCCCACTCCAGGTAAATTTATTTATTTTTGGTTATTGAAACTAAATGTGTTAGATCATTGAGATGAGGTGTTTTAGGTTCATTTGATTGTATTATTATATATTTATATCTCATTGTGATATTGTCACTTTGCACATATACTTATGTTGTTATGAATTTATAATATGTGATTTTTACTCTTTAACATCTCTTTTTTCATCAAACAAAAGCAATATTGGGAACTTGTGAAGTGAAAATTGTTTTTTTTTCAATTAATAAGAGTTGGGATGACGCATTTACTCTAAATTAAATAACATTATGAGATGTCTAATCATATACATATAATAATAGTTAGATGTAGAATGATATACATATAATAGAGATGGGAACATGAATCAACAACAATCCCCCAATCCCTAACATTAATCTACATAATTATAAGTCATAATATACTACAAATGAGAACCAAATATCACAAAATTATTGTTTAAGCATAAGTACCAACACTAGCTGATCCTATAGATGACAAAATTGATTTTCTTTGAAAATCAATTTGTGTCCATCTAGTGTTGACACTTAGATTTAAATTTAGAAATAATTATTGTTAAGCTTAAGAACCAACACTAGTTGATCCTATTGATGACAAAATTGATTTTCTTTGAAAATCAATTTGTGTCCTCTAGTGTTGACACTTAGCTTTAAATTTTAGAAATAATTATTTGTTAAGCATAAGTACCAACACTAGTTGATCCTATTGATGACAAAATTGATTTTCTTTTGAAAATCAATTTGCGTCCATCTAGTGTTGACACTTACCTTTAAATGTAACGACCTGTTTAGTCGTTTTGAGCAGCAGATTTTATTTCTGGAAAATTGGCTGAGACAACGGACCCCACGACGGACCGTCATGGGCACGACGGACCGTCACAGGGTCTCGTTTCAAAACACTTAGAAATTCTAAAATTTGGGTACTGAAATCGACTCTCTGAACTTCGTGACGACATGGCAGGACGGACCGTCACAGGCGTGACGGACCGTCACAGACTCTTTGGTGGAAATTGAGTCTCTGAACTTTGCGACGACCTGCAGGACGGACCGTCGCAGGCACGACGGGCCGTCACAGGTTGCGTAAATCCCAGTCTGGGTCGGATTTCCTTACATGTTTTAAGGGACGTTTTGGACTATTCCTACTTTAATTATAAAGTTAGAGGGTAAAGGTTAATAAGTCTAATTATTGGGGGTTAAAAGAGGTAACCTTAAGTTAATTAGTGGGTTATTATTGCCATCTTTTATTCTTAATTACATGCTAATTAGGGGTAAAAGAAAGAGGGTTTGAATAAAGAAAATAGAAAGAACAAAGAGAGAGAGAGGATCGAACGAGGAGAGGAGAAACGAAGAGGAAAAAACAAGGCTTTGGGAAAATTCTTGCTGATCACTAATCTTCGGTGGAGGTAGGTTATGGTTATTCATGCTATTCGTAGTAAACTCTTAATAGCGAATGATATGTATTGATAGTATTGTAAACCCTGCTATGTGCTTAATTGTATGCTTGCATGAATGTGATTATATAATTGTGATTATTTAAGCATGATGAAGTTATTGAATCCCAAAATCTTGCAAAACCCTAATCTCTTTGTTAATGATGATGCCTTGGTAATAAAGCAGGCTTGATGAACTAAAGTAATGAGATTGATGATGCCTTAGTATAAGAAAAGGCTTGATGAATTAAAGTAATGAGAATGATGATGCCTTGGTATAGGAGAAGGCTTGATGAATTGATAGAATGAGATTAGTGGATCGGAGTGTCACGTTCCGATACATAGAATTAAGGGATCGGGTGTCACGAACCGACACGTAGTATTAGGGGATCGGGTGTCACGAACCGACACGTAGATTTAGGGGGACCGGGTGTCACGAACCGACACGTAGATTTAGGGGATCGGGTGTCACGAACCGACACGTAGATTTAGGGGGACCGGGTGTCACGAACCAACACGTAGATTTAGAGGATCGGGTGTCACGAACCGACACGTAGATTTAGGGGATCAGAGTGTCACGTTCCGACACATAGTAGTAGGGGATCGGAGTGTCACGTACCGACACAAGAGGAATAAAGAATATGAGGGAGCGGAGTGTCACGTACCGACACAAGAGAAATAAAGATAATGAATCTTGAAAGATGCTAATATACTCAATCTAATGAACAGAATTCCCAAATGAGTATGGTATTGAGGCTTGAGTCCTCATGTGTGAACTTGACGGTAATTGTTAATGATATAGTACTTGTTTGCTACATGTTGAGTATCATAGTTGATTTATGATATTACTTGATATATACTGTTCTCTATTTTGAGTGGCCGATGATATCTACTCAGTACCCGTTGTTTTGTACTGACCCTACTTTTATGTTTTCTTCCTTGTTATTTGTGGAGTGCAGCAAACGTGCCGTCGTCTTCAACTCACAGTAATTCTAGCCAGTCTTCGTCACACCGGATCTTCAGGGTGAGCTAATGCTTCTAGCTTGGACTGAATCTTCTTCTTCAAGTCTTGATGCCTGAATTTCCGCATGGACTAGCTTTTTACTTGTTTAGCTTTTTAGAATACTCTTAGTTTAGTAGTTTGATCATAGATGTTCTTGTGGTGATGACTTCCAGATTTTGGGGAATAATAGATGTTGAATTTTAATAGTTATGGATTGGTTTTTATAATGAGTTAAGTCTTCCGCATTACTTTCTGTTGATATACATTGAAATGTTAAGGTTTAGATTGGTTGGTTCGCTCACATAGGAGGGTAAGTGTGGGTGCCAGTCGCGGCCCGGGTTTTGGGTCGTGACATTAAATTTTAGAAATAATTATTTGTTAAGCATAAGTACCAACACTAGTTGATCCTATTGATGACAAAATCGATTTTCTTTTGAAAATCAATTTGTGTCCATCTAGTGTTGACACTTAGCTTTAAATTTTAGAAATAATTATTTGTTAAGCATAAGTACCCACACTAGTTGATCCTATTGATGACAAAATTGATTTTCTTTTGAAAATCAATTTGTGTCCATTTAGTGTTGACACTTAGCTTTAAATTTTAGAAATAATTATTTGTTAAGTTTTAAACTATCGTGTTAGTATTAAGTTAAACTTAACTAATTAAACTTAGAAATTTGTTAAGTTAGGTAATAAGTTAAACTTGTTACTATAGTATTAGAATTTAGTTAAAACTAGACTAATTAGACTTAGAAATTTGTTAAGTTGGTCAATAAGTTAAATTTGTAACTATTGTGTTAGTAATAAGGTAAAACTAAACTAATTAAACTTAGAAATTTCTTAAGTTAATTGTTAAGTTAAACTTGTTAAAATTTGTTTTCAGTAAATTATTACATAATGTAGTGCTTGACAAATTTAATTTATGATTCTTATGTAGATGGATCGTAGTTGGATGTATAATATGACTAATTTTGGTCGAATGGGGCTAAGACCTGAATTTGTAGAAGGTGTCATTGGTTTTGTGGAGTATGCAAAGACATTAGATCCTTTTCAACGTAGTTGGAATTACAGTTTGCGGGTCTTAAGGCTCAATTCGATGCATTACTTGCTTCAGGAGGGATTCCCCTTGTTCTGGTGATGTCACTTTCCCTCCTCGACCTCCTTAATCTCAACCTACTCAATATCCAATGTATGGTCAACAAAGAAATATAACCCATGAGACTAGTAGTGATGAAGAAAGTGATGAAGAAAGTGATGATTATGTGGCAAACACGCTACCACGTTAGTGAAGTTTAGACTTGTGATAGTTAACTTATGGATCATTTTGTTAACTTTATAATTTTGTGATGGGAATTATTTGTTTTGTGAATACATGATAACGTTGGAATGTATTATATATAACTTATGGATATCATGGTTTTTGTTTAATATATAATTATGTTGAAGTGAGTTGCAATTGAGTTGATAAGAGAATATTTACTAAATGTATTTCTTCAATTGAGTTTTTGAAACTCTTTGAGTTTGATTTGGGTACTGAATTAAAATGACAGGTGATGAGAAGCCGCAGAAATAATAATTTTCTGCCATTTTTTTTCCAGAAAAAAAGACCTCATGAGGTCTCTTTTTTGCATTAATTTTTCAGATATATCATAATAGAGACCTCATGAGGTCTCTCTTTTGTATTAATTTTTTCAGCTATTTCATAATAGAGACCTCATCAGGTCTCTAATTAACATTTTATATTTTATAAAGCAGAAAAGAGACCTCATGAGGTCTCTTTTCTGCATTATATTTTTCGTAAATTTCATTATGGAGACCTCACGAGGTCTCTAAAAATAAATGCAGAAAAGAGACCTTATGAGGTCTCTTCTTTAAAATAATATAAATTAAATTAAATAATATCTTAGCGACCTAATGAGGTCTCTTTATTAAAATATAAAATTAAATAATGTAATAAAATTATGACCTCATGAGGAATCTATATAAAAAAAAATAAAATAAAATTAAATAATACCATAGTGACCTCATGAGGTCTCTTTTTTATAAAAAAATCAGATAATTTGTTGGTGACCTTGTGAGGTCTCCGTTTGGCGACCTCATGAGGTGTCTGTAAAAAAGTGACCTGCATTTTACTGATCTACCATTGAGGTCTCTTTTTCGGTCTCTTTTTCCCAAAAAGAGACCTCGTGAGGTCTCTTTTCTAGGTCTCTTTTTGGCGTAGTGAATTTGTCACTGTTATCCTGGGGAATCACTGCTTGTTCGAAAAAACACGCAAGCGTATAACGTCATAACGTAGCTTCAAGAAAATATGCAGTTTCAACTTCTTCTATCTAATTGTTCTTTGTTTCTTTCTTCGATTTTAGGTTCTTTGTTATCTTGGGTGAGCTTTAAATTCATTGTCAGTGTTTCGTACTAATTTAATCATGCTATCGTGATGGAGCTTGTAGAAATTAGGCTTTAAGATATACAATATATGTCTGCGGATAAAAGATAAATGCTTCTTAAATTGCTGTGTTTTTTTATAATGATTTATCTTTTAATTCATAATTAATATGGTGCATGTATGGAAGATTTTATTTTTCACTTCTCTGTTGCAGCCGAAATCACTTACATGAGCCAGCTTAGAAGATATGCACATGTTTTTGCTATGCGAATTCATACCTAGAGGAATTTTAGAAAATCATCTATTCAAAAGTAAGTATAGCTCGTCTAAAATCATAAGATCCACAATATGATATGTAGATTCATGAGGACCCAATTGCTTTTTCTAAACCATGTATAAGAAATTTACTATGAACTTGGTTCATTATAGAAATTTATAAACTTGATAGCATGAATCTGCATATGATTTTAGGTGAATTGATCTTTGGTACATCTTGAATAGCGGAGTTCTTATTTTAAACCATTACCATAAATCTCCGAATGAAGGTTACACTCGAAGAAGCTAAACCACAACCCAGAAGTCAAAATTATATATCAAGATTTCAAGTTATCTTAACATTTTGCTTGTTGTTGTATGTGCACTCCTAATTGTTCTTGTGCTTTACCAGAGTTGAGCATCAATCGGAAGCCAAATACAAAAGTAGTTAAGAGATAGAGATAGTTTCATTAGGCATAGCTTGGCTGGTCCATTTCCATCCGTTTCTCTATTCAAGGACTATGAAAATGCAGCGATAACGCTAAATTGATCAATTTTCGCTGTACTATGTCATATTTCCAGTATTAGGTAGCACATTTGTCAAGAATTTAGCCATTCTTTACATATCGCTGTATCCAAATTGCTTGAAAGTTGCACAGCTGGAGTGTTTTCACATGATATATAATAATGTTGTTCGATCTGAAATTTAATATGAATTTAGTATATATATAACCTGTTATTTTGTGATAATCTTTTGATTCACATGTAATAATTAACAGTCCATGGTAGCCTCTTTCTCGATGTAGTTATCAATAGTAACTTTGGTTCCTGCTTTTTCAGCTACTTAAGTGCACTTGAAGGGAAAATTCAGTAAAAATATGGCTTCAATATTTAAAGCCGGGGGAATTCAAAACTAAAGTAAGATAAAGTCTTCATCAAATGTGTTCTGATGGATTTTATGCTCAACTTAGTGGCTATGTTATATGAATTAGCCACACCAATCCAATTTATTTACACATTACCACTATTTGTAAATTACGGAATAAACTAAAATTCATCACAATAAAATAAATATTCGCACGAAAGACTCCCCACTTATATAGTATAAGACTCTACGAGCACATGTGTTTGGTTAACATGTGTGCTTGTACGGATTAAAGTTCAATTAAAGGGCAATTTTGTTATCTTAGGTGGAGTCTTTTCATATTCCAAATCATATCCCATGTGTCACAAGCTAAAAGCCTTAGTAGCTAAAAGCCGATTCATGCACCATAAATCCATTCTATTTCTAAAAGAACTCCATTTTAATGAAGATTATATACAATAATTTTTATTGTTTATTCAATTGTAATATGATACAAAATTTAAGAAAATAAATTTAGTTAGATGATTTGACTAATTATAAATCGTTGCATAGAAGACTCTAAGAAACAGTTTACGTAATTTATGTACTTCCATTATATTTTCAAATTTATTTATCTTATTTTATTTAGTTTGTTTTAAACTTGAAAAAATCACTAAAAAAATACTATAAATTATGATAATTAATAATTTAAAATATTTAGCAAACATAAAAAGTTGATAGACTTCTGAAATTTTATCGATACCACATAATTTTGAAAAAGAAGAAGTAACATATTATTCGGAAATGACGTAATATTTTTATAAATTATAAATTACTATAATTAACAACTTGAAATTTTAAATACATACAAGAAAATTCGGTTAACTCTTGAAATTCTATATGTATCACGTAATTCGGGACAAAAGAAAGATTGCATATTATTTAAAATATTATAAATTACAATAATTAACAATTTTAAATATTTGAAATCATATAAAAATTCGAATGACTATACAAATTTCAATTATATCATATAGATTAGAATTAAAAAAACGTTACATGTATTGGACCCGGGCTTAGACATGCAAATTTGAATTATTTCTCGAATATTTTTAGAAAAAATACAAAAAATCATAAGATGTTTTTGGTAAATATTCGTGAAATATAGAATTTTTCATATGACATTTTTTGTGGATAATTCCGCATGTAATTTGTAGACGAAAGGGTCTAAAATACCCTTCAATTATGTGAATTAGTTCAAAAATACTCTTCTTCTACCTTTCGGGCCTAAAATACCTTGACATCAACCTTTGGGCTCTATTTTTCCCTTTCTTTAACAACCTAAATTCATTAATGACATGTCACTATCCTATTGACTATCATATAAATTAATTAAACTAATTAAAAATATATGTACCCACCCCAATAGCCCACCCATAAACATAACCAAATGCTCTATCAGCTGAAGAATTTCATATATGTACCACATAACTCTTTGCTAATACTAGGACAAATGAAGAAAACAAACCCTTTATATATATTTTTTGTCGATTTTGACATGAAATGTAATACCCCATTAATTTTTGAGCTTAGACTCAAACTATTCTTCGTAGTGAGTGAGATTTATGCAAGGAATTTAAAAAAATTAAGTGTTAAGGTCACTAGATGTAACACTTTGAGTTCCAAGAAGAACAAAAGAGAAAAGCATTCACTCATTCCTAAGTTTTCTTAAGTTTTCGGTCAACTTCAAATGACCATAACTTTTTAGCAAAAGATGATTAGGAGACCTTTGAGATATCAAATTAAATACCTTCGAGTCCTCTTTCCAACCCACCAACTTTGCTAATTTTTGAGCTTTGAGTAGAAACTTACGATTGATTTACTATCGACGTGCAAAAACTGGCAGCAGCTCCGCGATGACTCTGTGTTATGGAGCTAATACGGACGTCACTAAATGCTGAAAATTATTTTGACTCCTAGCTCGTTTTATTTATTTGTTTAAGGATATTTTAGTCCTAAAAACCCTTAGGATGTCATCTAAATTTCCCTAAACATGTAGAAAATTAATTTTTGATAAATCAAATCCTCTCATCCACCACAAAAATTCTACGCTCAAGGAATTCAAGAAACTCTAAGGCTAGGGTTTTTCTTTCCAGATTTTCCTTCAAGTTCTTCAACAAGATGGTTTTTTCAGGTATCTAAGCTTCCATATCACCCACACATCAATCATGTTAATTCGGTGTTAAATTTGTTCTAGAAAGTTGTGATGTTCTTGAATTATATTCTTGAAATTGGCTTTAATTCTTGAGTTTAGATGAGATTATTGAGTTCTTGATGAAGTCGTGTCGATTTTAGAGTTGTATAGTTCTTATGTTCATGTGTTGGGTATCTAAGCCTAAAGAAGGATTGAGAAAAAGAATCAAATTTAGGCGAATTGGATTAGAAAATTGAAGAAGGAAAAAGTCAGGTGAATATGCCACCTCGCTCCGCGTCACGGACTTGCCTCTTCATTTTATAAAATTTTCTTCGCATCGCTGAAAGGTCACGAACTTCTATGCCTTAAAAGTTATTTGCGACCAAATATTAAAGTGCATCTCCGCGTCAAGCTTACTTTCAGATAAAGATTTCTTGATTATTTTTCATGTTTAAATATCTAAAAATACTCCTAAATATCCTAAGTTATTCCTATCACAAATCATAATCTTGAATCATAAATCAAATTCAAGGTAGAATTAAGAGTTAAGTTTTGAGAATTCTTTCAAACAGTCTAACAAAGTCCCTTTGAGCCTTTTTGAGGATTCTTCTAACTTGTTTCAAGACTCGAGAAAGTGAATATGAGAGTGAGCAACATGTATTCATGAATTTACTTTATCATTACAAGATCCTTCATATAATGAACCATATCTCTTGAATTCATAATTCACATTCAAGAGAGAGTTAAGAGTAGTATTCAACAAAGCCTTTGAGTTCAATTGTGAGTCCTTTGAGATCAACTATTGATTTGAACTAAGTTTTGAGGAAGTAAGTAAGAGAATGAGAAGAGTCGTATACATGGGTTCCACATAGTTATGTAGATTTTCGAGTCGAGTTGTTCAGCCCATAAATTCCGCGTGGACTCCATAAATTGAGTATCATTGAGAGAAGTAGTATCTTCAAGTTCTAAGTCTTTATTCTTGAGTTTCTAATCCCCTAGAGATTATAATTATATTCATGGGACTATTACCTATTACCCATAAATTCCTTGAGTTGAATTGCTCATGTCCATATCTCGCAGAACCCTATAAGTAGAACAGTCTTGAGATGAGAAGTATCTTTAAGTCCTTGAGTTGAGTAGTTCATGCTCATAATTCTGCATGAACCCACTGAGTTGAGTGATACTTTTTCTCTGTGAATCATGATCAATGACACTATCCTACAGTCTGAGTGTCTACGAATCGAGGCGAGTATAGTAACCCAACGAAAGGTTAGGGTCGCGTCCCAAGAGAGTGATAGTGAAAATAGTAGTTAAAGTAGAATTTTGTTCTAGCTAGTAGTAGTTTAGGAAATTGTTGAATAAAAACAAGGTATATTCAGTTAGTGACGCCGAAGTGTAAAATATTGAAAAGGTTTTTTTTTCACAAGTAGTAAAAATAGTAAAAATAAAGAGAAAATCAAGTAAAAGTTCTTTGGGTGTGACCGTAGTATATGTTGACGTAAATCAATGGGTGCATGCTTTCGATAGGAAATTTTTTAAAATAATGGTAACTAGGCTAAGATTTAAGTGAAAGTAAATTCCCTCTCGGGCAACTTACCCCATATCAAATGGGTTGCTCTTGAACACTCACTCGTCTAATGAAGCCTAGCCTACGCCTTATCCACACCCACTCTTTTGATGAAGAGTGCTTGGATATGAGACTAGGGCTCACCCTCTCGGGCTGAGCCTTATGTCACCTCGCTTCTTAGAACATCAATATAGCGGTCTTGGTTTCACGACCTCTCTATCGAGCAAGTCAAAAACACATGGGTGGCTTTGTATTTGCAACTTCAAATCCATTAAATTAAACCACAACCACTAGAGCCTAACCAAATGGATTATGACCTAAAATGGGTAACTACAGACCTATGTATTTGGGAAAAGAGTCTTGGAACTCTAGAGGATATAGAGATGAAAACAAAGAAGAAATTCCAATGGACGAAATTTGAAAGTTGCCGCGCGTCGTGCGCCTGGCTTCAAAATCTCAAAATTTTCAGCTACGCACATGGGGTCTTCTGCCTCAAAAATCATTTCCAAAAAAAAATAAAATTTACACCATGTTGCGAGTCGCAGACCCATTTCTATTCCTTGATAATTTCAGGATTTAATGAAAAGTCAAGTTGGACTTTTATTTTAAGGTCCAACTATTGTAGGGGTGTTTTGGGTATTTTGGGAGGGCTAATATAAATAGTTTTTCTTCATTTTACATCCATTCCCCAATCAAAAACACAAAACACCCAATTAGAAGTCAAGAAAATATTGAAGCTCTTCCTTCTCTCTAGTTTCTCTCTCTCCTAAAACTCTATTGAAGAACTTTGGATCTCAGAGAAAATGATCAATTCTCAAAGCATTCAACTCAATTTCGTGGATAAATCTTCATTAATGTATGATTTCTTTCACTCCTGGGATTTCTTTCCCCAAAAGATCCCTTCACAGATGTTTTCAAAATTCTCCAAAACCTAAGGTTTTCTACACATGGGTCTTCTTCAGAAATAAAAATTTATGAATGAATAATTGTGATTATTTATGGTTTTTATTTGTAAGATCATGAGTAATTGTTTTTATTCACTTGGAATCCCTTGGACCCATGTTCTTCCCCAATTTCATAAATCTTGGATTTAGTATGGTGAATTGGTTGAAGATGATGAATATATCAATTATTTATATTGATGTTAGTTATTTTATTACTTCATAAATTACCTTATTTGATGTATTCGTCATGCATTGTTTGGTGATTGAAGTATGAAGTCCCATAGAGGGAAGAAGGTATGAATGTTGGTTATTCCTTGAATTTGATTATGAAAGACGAATTACTTAGATAGTATGATGCTATATCTAATGTGCTATTGTGGTGCTGATGACAAAATCCTCATGCTTAAACCTATACACTTGAATTAGCTATGAGAAATGTATGTATGATATAATATGATATGATGTTATATGATTGAAAGGTAATTCTCATGATCATAATGAAAAGTTAAAGTGAAAGGTTTACTCACTTGCTACTGCTTCTAAAGTGAAAGGATTGTTCTCACTTAGGGACATTTATGACCTATTATGATAAGATGTTTACATAAGAGTCTAGAAAAGTCTAATGTGAACTTATGTGATAATTAAAGATGATTACTAAAGGGAATATATGCTTAGTATCGAAAGAGCATGTAAATGAGATATGAGTCTCACGTTTAGTAAGTCCGGCTCCCCATATGGGTTTCCTCACGTTTAGCAAGTACAAATTCCTAATATATATGTTGTCTCATGAGATAAAAAACCCCACGTTTGGCAAGTTAAGGTTTCTAGTAACAATCTCTGTGACCCTTAACTATTTTCCCACATAGGACTCTAGTTTAGTGGATCCACCTAGAAAGCTATGTACGAAAGGTTACACCTTAGGCAAATGTTAACCCTCTATTTTCAGTGTGGGAGTATAACACCGGATTTTACATAAGTTACATGGTCTAATGTCGGTTATTGCAACCTCTCTCCCTATGGTAAAAGTAAATGAATAAAGGAAATGTATGCAATTATACTTGGGCTTTCTTAAAAGGGTTCTAAATAGTGTGAGGGAGGGTATGAGACTTCTCTTATACATTGCACTTGTGGGATCCTAAGAGATAGTTGTAGTAGTGTTCTCTTATTACTATGTTGACTATGACTTACGTGTGATCGTTACGTATATGGTAAGTTATGATATGATATTAAAAAAGTATGTATGAAGTGAGTTGCTTAATGTGATACTTAGCTTTGATAGGGTTATGAGATTCTATGTTTTGCATTGCACAAGTAATGCTTGGGTTGTCTACATGTTGGGATGATATCATGTTGGGTTGACTTATGATGCTTACTTATGTGCAAATTGGATTTACTTGGTAAAAATATATTTTGACTAAAATGTCCTTTTATACATGCATTGATGATTTTTATGCATAGAAGTCATACTAAGTACATGTGATGCTCTAACCTATATTTTCTTCCCTTATCCAATCATTGTAGGTTCGGACATTTGATAAGATTTCAAGTCTAATTCTCAAGATACTTGGATTTGCTTCTCCAAGTTGGTGAGTCCTTAAGTCCGAGGACAGGTTTCTATATTCTAGCTTTTTAGTTCCTTTGTTATGGTTAAAGGCATTTTTGTACTTTCCTATTTCTATAATTCTTATTGATGTAAGGGATAAGTCTCAATTTCTACACTTCTATGTCTAGATGGTATGATATGACAAAATTAGATTTCATTTTCATATATGAATTGAAGTTGAACTTCCAAAGTAAAAGTTTTATTTTTTTTGCATTTTTTTCTATGATACATGCTATGACGAATGCTACGGGCTTGTATAAGACCTCTTCGAGGTCGAATGCACCGATTACGACTAGGGGCTGCCCTCGAGTTTTGACAAACATGGTATCAGATCATAAGGTTGAGAAAAATGTAGGTTTGATGTCACAAAATACCACGTTAAGTAGAGTCTTGTTCATGGGTGTGAAGCGTGCCACACTTATGAATGAGAGTCTATGAGATACTTAGGAACTTTCACTCTTTTGATATTCATTAGTCGTGCCTAAGATTCTTAACTCTATCTAGTACTTTCTTCTAATCCTCTTATTGTGCTTATAGGCAATGAATACAAGAAGGACCAACTCTAGAAGGGCCGATGAGGAGAATGTGAATGAGGCGGTTCCCTCTTAAGATCCTAAAAACCCTCAATTTCCTATTTAATAAGGGGACATTTCTAATGTTGAGATAAGGGAGGCTATTCAGATTTTGACTTAAGTGTTAGCCACTCAAGTTTTTAGGCATATTAGGGTGCAAGTGAACCCCTATGATAGTACTAACAATTCAAGGATTAGAGATTTCATAAGGATGAATACCCTTACTTTATTTGACTCAAAAGTAGAGGAGGACCCGTAAGGTTTCATCAATGAAGTGTTCAAGGTGCTCGATGCTATGGTTTTTCTTCTCAAGAAAAGGCGAAACTAGCCGCCTATCAACGCAAATATTTGGCTCAAGTTTGGTATGAACAATGGAAGGAGGAGAGGCCTATTAGAGAAGGTCCGTTTAGTTGCGCTTCCTTCAAGAAAACTTTCCTTGATAGGTTCTTCCCTTGTAATTAAGAGAGAGGAAAATGCAAGAATTTATCAATCTTCTTCAAGGGGTATGAGCGTGAAATGGTATAGCCTTAAGTTCACTCAACTATTAAAACATACTCGTACTATGGTGGAGGATTCTAGGGCTAAGATGAACAAATTTGTTATGGGGATATCTGACCTTGTGTTTATGAATGTAGGTCGACTATGTTTATTCCTAGCATGAACATCTCTCGTCTTATGGTTCATGTCGAACAAATTAAGGAGCAAAAGGTTAAGCAATGTGCTAAGGAGTTCAAAAGGACAATGGACGAAAATGGAAAATCTTCCAAGGCTAGGCTTGAGGTTCAAGATAAGCCAAGGTTTAAGAAGAGGTTACCCAACCAAGGTCCTTGTAAAAGTCCAAGGTCAACAAAGGTAAAGTGTCTACCCCCCAAGCCTCAAGAAGGAAGATGTGGCGGTTCCTACGTTGAGAAGCCTATTTGTGCTAAGTGAGCTAGAAAACATGAAGGCAAGGGCCTAGTTGGCACGGGAAATTACTATAGTTATGATAAGAGTGGTCACATGAAGAGGGTCTTACCTATGTTGAAGGGTAAAGGAAGGGAAAATGATCAAGCACAAAGAAGTGGTCAAAATTCCGATGCTCATAAGAAGAACCTCTTCTATGTTCTTTAATACTGAAGCGATCAAGAGACTTCTTCGGATGTTGTTACCAGTATGTTGCAAGTATTTTCAATAAATGTTTACGCAATGTTGGATCCGGTGCCACTTTATCTTTTGTAATTCCTTTAGTGGATATGAAATTTGATTTTGCTTCCCAATGTCTTAGATGAAATCTTTTCGGTTTCTACCCCGGTGGGTGATTCCTTAGTTGCTAGAAGAGTCTATATGAGTTGTCCTATTTCGTTTCCCAATAGAGTCACATTGGTTGATTTTGTAGAACTTGATATTTTAGACTTTGATGTTAATATGAGGATGGATTTACTGCATGCTTGTTTGCTTCAATTGATTGCAGAACTCGGGTAACAAAGTTTCAATTTCCTAATGACCCTGTTTTATAATGGAAGGGGGGAAACTTCACTCCAAAAGGTTGAATTATTATATGTCTTAAAGCTTGTATGATAATTTCTAAGAGATGTCTCTATCATATTGTGAGAGTCAAGGACCTCAAGTCTGAGACTCCTCAATTAGAGTCGGTCCCCGTAGTGAAGGACTTTCTAGAAGTCTTTCTCGATGACTTACCAGGAATTCCTCCTGGACGGGAAATAGATTTCAACATTGGTTTATTGTCGTATACAAAACCCATCTCAATCGTCTTTACCGGATGGCCCCAGCCGAGTTGAAGGAACTAAAGGCTCAACTCAAGGATTTGCTAGATAAGGGTTTTATACAACCAACTATATCTCAATGAGATGTTCTAGTTTTATTTGTGAAGAAGAAAGATGGGTCAATTCGTATGTGTATTGATTACAAACAATTGAATAAGGTCACCATAAAGAATAAGTATCCACACCCTAGTATTGATGATTTATTTGACCAACTCCAAGGAGCGAGTTTCTTTTCAAAAATTGACTTGAGGTTAGGTTATCACCAACTTAGAGTGAGAGATATTGATATTTCAAAAATGGCATTCTGAACTAGATATGGTGATTTTGAATTCTTAGATGTCCTTTGGTCTTACAAATGCCCCGACGACTTTCATGGATCTCACGAATCAAGTATTTAGAAGTTATCTTGATTCTTTTATGATTGTCTTTATTGACGACATCTTGATATACTCTTGGAGTGAGAATTATCATATGAACCACTTGAGGATAGTTTTACAAGTCCTCAAGGATAACCAAAGTTTTGTTAAATTTAATAAATGTGAATTTTTGTTGAGATCAGTTGCTTTTCTTGGTTACAATGTCTCTAGTGAAAGTGTAGAGGTCGATCCGAGAAAGATGGAAGCGATCAAAAGTTGTCCTAGACCTTTGAATATTACTGACATCCAAAGCTTTTTGGGTTTGTCCGGATACTATAGGAGGTTTGTGTGGGATTTTTACCTATCACATCTCTATTAACGGCCTTGACCCAAAATAAGTCCCAGTTTGAATGGTCAGAATCATGTGAAGAGCTTCCAATTATTGACAGATAAAATTAACTCTGCTCCGCTGTTAACCTTACCAGAGGGTACCGAAGGGTTTGTGGTCTATTGTGACGCTTCCCGAGTAGGTTTGGGTTGTGTTCTCATGCAACATGGCAAAGTAATAGCATATGCCTCTAGGAATATCAATGTTCAAGAGAATATTACCCAATTCATGAACTTGAACAAGCGTCCATGGTGGTCGTTTTGAAAATTTGGAGACGTTACCTATATGGAGTTCATGTAGATGTGCTCACCACTCACAAGAGTCTCCAATATATTTTAACTCAAAAAGACTTGAATCTACGCCAAAGAAGGTAGTTAGAGATTTTAAAATATTGTGATATGAGTGTCATTTACCACATCGAAAAAACTAATATGGTTGCGGATGTGTAACGACCTGTTAGTCGTTTTGAGCAGCAGATTTTATTTCTGGAAAAACTGTCTTGGTCGACGGATCCCACGATGGACCGTCATGGGCACGACGGACCGTCGAGGGGGTCTCGTTCCAAACACTTAGAATTCTGAAATTGGGTAATGAAATCGACTCTCTAAACTTCGTGACGGAATGGCAGGACGGACCGTCGTGAGCACGACGAACCGTCACACATTTTCCACAGAAATTAACTCTCTGAACTTCGTGACGGAATGGCAGGACGGACCGTCGCAGGCACGACGGACCGTCACAAGCTTTTCCACAGAATTAACTCTCTGAACTTTGTGACGGACCTGCAGGACGGACCGTCACAGCCATGACGGACCGTCATAGGTTGCGTAACCCAGACTGGGTCGGATTTCTGTTAAAGTTTTTAAAGGGGCGTTTTGGAATATTCATGCCTATAATTATAAAGTTAGTGGATTAATGTTAATAATTCAATTACTTGGGGGTTAAAGGAGATAACCTTGAAATAATTAGTGGGTTAATTCATCATCTTTTATACTTAATTATATGCTAATTAGGGTAAAAGAAAAAGGGTTTGAATAAGAAAAATAGAAAGAACAACGAGAGAGAGGAACATCGATCGAGAGAGAGAGGAAGAACGCAAGGAAAGCAAAGCTTGGGGAAAGTAGATTGCTTGATCACAATTCTTCGATGGAGGTAGGTTATGGTATGCTATCTTATAGTAAACTCTTAATAGCGAATGATATGTGTTAGGTAGTATTATAAAACCTTCTATATGCTTAATTGTGTGCTTACATGATGTGATTAAATTGTGATGAATTAGCATGATGAAGCTATTGATCTTAAATCCTAAATTTACTTTGTTAATGATGATGCCTTGGTATAAAAGAAGGCTTGATGAACTAAAGTAATGAGATGGATGATGCCTTGGTATAAGAAGGCTTGATGAACTAAAGTAATGAGATTAGAGGATCGGGTGTCACGTTCCGACACCAGGATAGTAATAGAGGATGGTGTCACGTTCCGGCACCAGGATAGTATATGGATCAGACTGTCACGTTCCGGCACCAGGATAGTATATGGATCAGGTGTCACATTCCGGCACCAGGATAGTATATGGATCCGAGTGTCACGTTCCGACACCAGGATAGTAATGGATCAGAGTGTCACGTTCCGGCACCAGGATAGTATATGGATCGGGTGTCACGTTCCGGCACCAGGATAGTATATAGATCGGAGTGTCACGTTCTGACACCAGGATAGTATATGGATCGGGTGTCACGTTCCGGCACCAGGATAGTATATGGATCGGAGTGTCATGTTTTGACACCAGGATAGTATATAGATCAGAGTGTCACGTTTGACACCAGGATAGTAGTAGTGGAGCGGAGTGTCACGTACCGACATAAGAGGAATACAGATAATGAATCTTGAATTATGATAATATACTAATTGTAAAGAACTAATTCCCAAATGAGTATGATGGGGAGGCGTGAGTCCTCATTGAGTGCTTGGTGTTGTGACCAAGGGTTATTATCTGATATATACTTTTCTATTTTGAGTTGGCCGATGATACCTACTCAGTACTTGTGCCTTGTACTGACCCTACTTGTATTTGTTTTTTCTTTGATTATTTGTGGAGTGCAGCAAACGTACCGTCGTCTTCAACTCAACCGCAACTCTAGCCAGTCTTCATCAAGCCATATTTCAGGGTGAGCTATTGCTCTCTATCTTTCTCTGGACTGGATCTTCCTCTTCATGTCTTGATGCCTTGAAATTCCGGCATGGACTAGCTTTTTACTTATTTTAGCTTCTTAGATACTCTTAGATTAGTAATTGAGGATAGATGTTCTTGTGTGATGACTTCCAGATTTTGGGGATAATGAGTATAAATTTTAGAAGTTATTAATTGATTCATTAATGAGTTTTAAGTCTTCCGCGTTGTATTTTGTTCAATATGTTGGGGTTTAGATGGTTGGTTCGCTCACATAGTAGGATAAGTGTGGGTTGCCACTCGGGGCTCGTTTTGGGTCGTGACAAACTTGGTATCAGAGCATTAGGTTCGTTGGTCTCATCACACAAGAACGAGTCTAGTAGAGTCTTAAGGAACGGTAGGGGGACGCCTTACTTTTCTTTGAGAGGCTATAAGACTTTAGGAAAATTCCTTCTTTCTTCCTTCTTTCGTGCTATTACTTGGATCCAATTGGTATCTAGGTGATACAAATTGGTATCTGACCATCTTCACTCTATTTCGCAGATGGTTAGAAATAGAGCAATAGCGGTGCCAACACCCACACAGCAAGACAAGATGCAACTAAGCCAGCCACTGGCTGTAGCTCGAAGAGAGTAGTGGCGGATGGCCGTGGGTAGAGGTGGGGGAGGCGTCCTCTAGAGAAAGAGGACAAGCACCTGGCCCATCTAGTACTAGGGCGGTGACTCCTCCACCTATGACTGGGCGTCATTCTCTAGCTTATTTATGGAGAGTATATCCCACGGACCTTGAGGGATAGGGAGAGATGATTTTGAGCCTAGAGCAAGGCAAGATGTCGTTGACTGCGTATGAGGCTAAGTTTCGTGCATTATCCAGGTATGCCACCCAGCTTTGTTTCAGTCCACAGAACGGATTCGCCGTTTTGTGAAGGGGTTGAGGTCCGATTTGCGGATTTCAGCCTTACAGGTGGCGGCTACATCAAAATCCTTTCAAGAAGTGGTAGACTTCGTGATAGAGGTGGAAGGAGTGAAGCCAGATGACTTCACCATGGCATCGACATTAAAAAGGTTTCGTAAGGGAGGTGTGTTTAATGGTTCTTACTCCAGAGGGCAGGGTTCAGGAGGTTATCCAGCCCGACCTATTCAGTCTTCACTGCAGACTGTACTTGGGGGTCCATCGCAGACCGGTCAACACTTCTCTGAGTTTGGAAGTTATCCCCAGACTTCGTCATTCTCATAGAGACCTATGCTTGAATCCATAGAGTGTTATGGATGTGGGGAGACTGGACACATTAAGAGGTATTGTCCAAAACAGGGTTACAGACCTCAAATAGTCAGAGGTAGATGTTGTCATGGAAGAGGCCGTCATTCTGGAGGACGTGGTGGCCGAGGTAATGGTGGTCACCAAAACGGTCGGGGTGACGGGCAAACTGGAGCCACTACAACACAACATTGGTAGGGGCAACAGGCAGACATGTGATAGGGCCCATTGTTACCCGCTTCCCCGGGCGGTCTGAAGCGGAGACATCTGATGCTGTTATCACAGGTAATCTTTTGGTTTGTGATTGCATGGCTTCCTGTTTATTTGATCTTGGCTCCACCTTTCATATTTTATATCTATCTTCCTCATTTGCTACTGGTCTTAATTTACATTGTGAATTGCTTGACATGCCTATTCGTGGTTTCTACTCCGGTGGGTGAGTCTGTGATAGATGAAAAAGGTACATAGGTCTTGTCTGGTGACTTTTGTGGGGAGCAATACTCATGTAGACTTGGTTATTTTAGAGATGGTTGATTTCGATGTAATTCTGGGTATGACTTGGCTTTCTCCAAATTTTGCAATCTTAGATTGTAATGCTAAACTGTAACGTTGGCCAGCCTGGGACAGATCCGTTAGTGTGGGAGGGTGACTACACTTCCACTCCCGTTCGCATCATCTCCTTTCTTCGTGCTAAGAAAATGGTTAGTAAAGGGTGTTTAGCGTTCTTGGCACACCTCAGGGATGATACTACCCAAGTACCTTCAATTGAGTCGGTTTCGGTAGTCCGTGAGTTCAGGATGTATTCCCTGCAGACCTTCCTGGTATGCACCGGATAGGGATATTGACTTTTGCATTGATCTAGAGCCGGATACTCGCCCCATTTCCATACCCCCTTATAGAATGGCTCCAGCAGAGTTAAGGGAATTAAAGGCCCAACTTCAAGAGTTTTAAGTAAAGGCTTCATTAGACCAAGTGCATCCCCTTGGGGTTCTCCGGTGTTATTTGTGAAGAAGAAGGATGGGAGTTTTCGGATGTGCATAGACTACCGGCAGTTGAACAAGGTAACTATTAAGAACAAGTATCCCATTCCTCGCATTGATGACTTGTTCGATCAGTTACAAGGTGCTTGTGTCTTCTCTAAGATTGACTTGAGATCCGGTTACATCAATTGAAAATACGGGCAACGGATGTGCCAAAGACTGGTTTTCGAACCGGTATGGGCATTACGAATTTGTAGTAATGTCTTTTGGTCTTACGAATGCCCATGCTGCTTTCATGAGCTTGATGAACGGGATTTTTAAGACATATCTGGATCTCTTTGTGATCGTGTTTATTGATGATATACTGATATACTCCAAGAGTAAGAAGGAACATGAGGAGAATTTGAGAATTGTGTTGGAAGTATTAAGGGAGAAAAGGCTTTATGCCAAATTCTCCAAGTGTGAGTTTTGGCTAGATTCAGTGTCCTTCTTGGGGCACTTGGTTTCTAAGGATGGAGTGATGTGGATCCTTCTAAGATTGAGACAGTGAAGAATTGGGTAAGACCTACTAATGTGTCAGAAGTAAGGAGCTTTGTTGGTTTAGCTAGCTACTACCGTCGATTTGTCAAGGGATTCTCTTCTATTGCTTCCCAATTGACGAACTTGACTAACCACAATGTTCCATTTGTATGGTCGGATGAATGTGAGGAAAGCTTTCAGAAACTCAAGACCTTATGACTACTGCACCTATCCTTACCTTGCCAGTAGAAGGCAAGAATTTCATTGTTTACTGCGATGCATCTTATTCTGGTTGGGTGCAGTGTGCTAATGCAAGAGAAGAATGTAATTGCTTATGCTTCGAGGCAATTAAAGGTGCATGAACGTAACTATCCGACCCATGATTTGGAGTTGGCTGCGGTAGTGTTTGCATTAAAGCAAGGGAGGCACTATCTATATGGGGTTAAGTATGAAGTCTATACGGATCATCGTAGCCTACAGTATGTCTTTACTCAGAGGGATTTGAATTTGAGACAGAGGAGGTGGATGGAACTACTGAAGGACTATGATGTTACCATCTTGTATCACCCAGGAAAGGCTAATGTTGTGGCAGACGCCTTAAGTAGAAAGCAGGGAGCATGGGTAGTTTAGCCCACTTACAAGTTTTAGACGCCCGTTGGCTAGAGAAATCCAAAACTTGGCTAATGACTTTATGAGGCTAGAGGTAAATGAGAAGGAAGGATTTTTGGCCCGTTTTGTGGAGGCGAGATCTTCTTTCTTGACAAGATCAAGGGAAAACAGTTTGATGATGAGAAACTAAGCCGAATTCGGGATATGGTGTTGCGAGGAGAGGCTAAAGAAGCAATAATTGATGAGGAAGGTGTTTTGAGAATTAAGGGAAGGGTATGTGTGCCCTTGTTGATGATTTGATCCACACTATTCTTACAGAGTCTCATAGTTCCGGATATTCTATACATCCTGGTGCAACCAAGATGTACCGTGACCTAAAGCAACACTTTTGGTGGAGTAGAATGAAGCGCGACATTGTTGATTTTGTTGCCAAGTGTCCAAATTGTCATCAAGTAAAGTACGAACACCAGAGGCCCGGAGGAACACTTCAGAGAATGCCCATTCTTAAATGGAAGTGGGAGAGAATTGCAATGGACTTCGTGGTTGGTCTTCCAAAGACATTGGGTAAGTTTGATTCTATTTGGGTAATTGAAGACAGATTAACTAAGTCTGCTCACTTCATTCCGGTCAAGGTAACTTACAATGCAGAGAAGTTAGCCAAAATCTATATCTCAGAAATTGTTCGATTGCATGGAGTTCCACTTTCCATCATATCAGATAGAGGTACGCAGTTTACTTCTAAGTTTTGGAGAACATTGCATGCGGAATTAGGTACTAGGTTGGACCTTAGTACTGCATTTCACCCTCAGAACGATGGTCAGTCTGAGCGAACGATTCAAGTGTTGGAGGATATGCTTCGTGCATGTGTTATAGAATTTGGTGGCCATTGGGATAACTTCCTACCCTTAGCAGAGTTTTCCTACAATAATAGCTATCACTCAAGTATTGATATGGCTCAATTTGAGGCACTGTATGGGAGGAGATGTAGGTCTCCATTGGTTGGTTCGATACATTTGAGGTTAGACCTTGGGCTACTGACCTTTGAGGGATTCATTGGAGAAAGTGAAATCTATTCAAGAAAAGCTTGTAGCGGCACAAAGTAGGCAAAAGGAATATGCAGATCGAAAGGTTAGAGACTTGGAGTTTATGGAGTGTAGCAAGTCTTGCTGAAGGTTTCGCCCATGAAAGGGGTGATGCGGTTTGGTAAAGAGGTAAGCTAAGCCCAAGGTATATTGGACCATTTGAAGTACTTAAGCGAGTAGGGGAGGTGGCTTATGAATTAGACTTGCCTCCAGGGCTGTCAGGAGAGCATCCGGTATTTCATGTGTCTATGTTGAAAAGATACCATGGGATGGAAACTACATCATTCGTTGGGATTCAGTTCTGCTTGATGAGAATTTGACTTATGAGGAGGAGCCTGTTGCCACTCTAGATAGAGAAATCCGCAAGTTGAGATCAAGGGAGATTGCATCCATCAAAGTTCAATGGAAGAATCGACCAGTTGAAGAGTCCACTTGGGAGAGGAGGCTGATATGCGAGAAAGATACCCACACCTATTTACAGATTCAAGTTACTCCTTTTTGCCCTTGTTTTTCTTCTTGGGATCGTTCGAGGACGAACGATGGGTAAATGGTATCTATTGTAACGACCTGTTTAGTCGTTGAGCAGCAGATTTTATTTCTGGAAAGACTGTCTTGGTCGACGGATCTACGACAGACCGTCATGGGCACGACGGACCGTCGAGGGGTTCTCGTTCCAAAACACTTAGAATTGTGAAATTTGGGTACTGAAATCGACTCTCTGAACTTCGTGACGGAACGGCAGGACGAACCGTCGTGGGCACGACGGACCGTCACACATTTTCCGCAGAAATTAACTCTCTAAACTTCGTGACGGAATGGCAGGATGGACCGTCGCAGGCACGACGGACCGTCACAAGCTTTTCCACATAATTAACTCTCTGAACTTTGTGACGGACCTGCAGGACGGACCGTCACAGCCATGACGGACCGACACAGGTTGCGTAACCCAGACTGGGTCGGATTTCTGTTAAAGTTTTTTAAAGGGGCGTTTTGGACATTCATGCTTATAATTATAAGTTAGTGGATTAATGTTAATAATTTAATTACTTGGGGGTTAAAGGAGATAACCTTGAAATAATTAGTGGGTTAATTCATCATCTTTTATACTTAATTATATGCTAATTAGGGTAAAAGAAAAGGGTTTGAATAAGAAAAATAGAAAGAACAAGAGAGAGAGGAACGATCGATCGAGAGAGAGAGGAAGAAGCAAGGAATCAAAGCTTTGGGGAAATTAGATTGCTTGATCACAATTCTTCGGTGGAGGTAGGTTATGGTTTATGCTATCTTATAGTAAACTCTTAATAGCGAATGATATGTGTTGGGTAGTATTATAAAACCTTCTATATGCTTAATTGTGTGCTTACATGATGTGATTATATAATTGTGATGAATTAGCATGATGAAGCTATTGAATCTTAAATCCTAAATTTACTTTGTTAATGATGATGCCTTGGTATAAAAGAAGGCTTGATGAACTAAAGTAATGAGATGGATGATGCCTTGGTATAAAAGAAGGCTTGATGAACTAAAGTAATGAGATTAGAGGATCAGGTGTCACGTTCCGACACCAGGATAGTAATAGAGGATCGGGTGTCACGTTCCGGCACCAGGATAGTATATGGATCGGAGTGTCACGTTCCGGCACCAGGATAGTATATGGATCGGGTGTCACGTTCCGGCACCAGGATAGTATATGGATCCGAGTGTCACGTTCCGACACCAGGATAGTATATGGATCGGAGTGTCACGTTCCGGCACCAGGATAGTATAGGGATCGGGTGTTCACGTTCCGGCACCAGGATAGTATATGGATCGGAGTGTCACGTTCCGACACCAGGATAGCATATGGATCGGGTATCACGTTCCGGCACCTGGATAGTATATGGATCGGAGTGTCACGTTTCGACACCAGGATAGTATATGGATTGGAGTGTCACGCTCCGACACCAGGATAGTAGTAGTGGAGCGGAGTGTCACGTACCGACACAAGAGGAATAAAGATAATGAATCTTGAATTATGATAATATACTAAATTGTAAAGAACTAATTCCCAAATGAGTATTATGGGGAGGCGTGAGTCCTCATTGATGTGCTTGGTGTTGTGACCAAGGGTTAGGGTAATTGTAAATGCCGCATGTTAAGAATATTAGTTGATTTTATGTTATTATCTGATATAGACTGTTTTCTATTTTGAGTTGGCCGATGATACCTACTCAGTACTTGTGCCTTGTACTGACCCCTACTTGTATTTGTTTTTCTTTGATTATTTGTGGAATGCAGCAAACGTACCGTCGTCTTCAACTCAACTGCAATTCTAGCCATTCTTCATCAAGCCAGATTTCACGGTGAGCTATTGCTTCTAGCTTGGACTGGATCTTCCTCTTCATGTCTTGATGCCTTGAAATTCCGGCATGGACTAGCTTTTTACTTATTTTAGCTTCTTAGATACTCTTAGATTAGTAATTTGAGGATAGATGTTCTTGTGGTGATGACTTCCAGATTTTGGGGATAATGTGTTATAAATTTTAGAAGTTATTTAATTGATTTCATTAATGAGTTTTAAGTCTTCCGCATTGTATTTTGTTCAATATGTCAGGGTTTAGATTGGTTGGTTCGCTCACATAGTAGGATAAGTGTGGGTGCCACTCGCGGCTCGTTTTGGGTCGTGACAGGATGCTTTAAGTCGAATGTGTATGGGAAGTGTAACCCATGTTGTTTATGATATGGAGTTAGTGAAAGAGGTACATTGGTTGGCCCGGTTGGGTGTTCGACTAGAAGAATCTCAAAAGGGTGGTTTCATGGTTCATTATAACTCTGAGTCGTCTTTAGTGGTTGAGGTGAAATCTAGGCAACATATTGATCCCCTATTGGTAGAGTTGAAGGAATCGGTTCTTAGTAAATCTAATGGGTCTTTCACCCAACGGGAAGATTGGGTACTTAGGTACTAAGATAAATTGTATGTGCCGGATATAAACGACTTGACGGAGCAAATTTTGAAATATGCCCATGGATCCCAATATTTTATTCATCCGGTTTACATCAAAATGTATCGTGATCTACAAAAAATATATGGTGGAACGGAATGAAGAAAGATATCGCGGAATTTTTGGCTAAGCGTCCAATTTCTAACAAGTCAAAGCCAACATCAAGGTTGGGTGTCTAATCAAGAAATGGACATCCAATTGGAAGAACTTGAGGATGTAAATATGGATATTATGTAGGGTTTGCCTCGAATTAAAAAGCAACACAGCTCCATTTGGGTTATCGCGGAGGGTTGATAAACTCATCCCATTTTCTTCAAATCAGGTCATTTATTTGTCGCAGGATTATGATAAAGGTGTATGTTAGAGAGATAATGAAGTTGCATGAGTCCCTTTATCTATTCATTCGGATAGAGGCACTCAATTTACTTCTTACTTTTGGTTAATCATTTCAAATAGGGCTGGTACAAGGTGAAATTTAGCACCGTATTTCATCCTCACACAGATGGTCAAGTAAAACGTACCATCAAACCTTAGAAACGTGTTTAGGGCATGTGTTATCGACTTCAAGGGTAATTGGGATGATCATCTATAGTTGATAGAATTTCCTACAATAATAATTACCAATCAAATATTGTCGTGTCCAATTTGAAGCCCTTTATGGTAGGAAGTGTCAATCTCCAATGGGTGGTTCAAGTAGTCGAGTTTTCTCTTCTTGGTCCCGATATGGTCTATGAATCCATTGAGAAAGTTTGAGTTATAAGGGATAGGTTGAAAATGTCCCAAAGTCGGCAAATGTCTTGTGCCGATAATAGAAGAAGGAACCTTGAGTTTGAAGTAGGTGATTGAGTCTACTTGCAAATCTCACCCATGAAAGGGGTGATGAGGTTTGTAAGAAAGGGAAATTTAGTCCCAGTTTGTGGGCCCTTACAAAGTTTTGAAGAGAATTGGAATGTTGCTTATCAGTTAAAATTGACAAATGAATTGGCCCCGATTCACCCGATGTTCCATGTTTCTATGCTCAAAAAATGTATAGGTTACCCGATGTTCTATTCTCCTTTTAAAAGGTGTAGGGGTGTGAATGAGAAAATATTTTATGAATATGTTTCGGTTGAGATCTTAGATCATCAAGTTAAGAAATTAGGGAATAACAGTCTGCCTCCGTAATAGTCCAGTCTGCCTCGTAAAAGTCCTCTGAAGAAACCATCTAGTTTAGGGCACAACAAGGGAGGCCGAGACCGACATGAGTCCCTCTATCCTTATCACTCCTAGCCAAAGTTAAGGTTAGTTGTTTCTCATAAATGAGAAGTATGAATAACCTTGAACATATCATGGTTTTCTAATATGTGCATATTATTGTAGAAATTTATGCTTAAATTGAGTTTTCATGAATTATGTTCCTCATGGTTGACTTGCACTTATATGTATTGTTATTTTATTGTACTCATGAGAGTATGATTAGCATGCTTGATGTTTTTTGACAAGAAATTAGCATGTTAATTCTTTAACGTTCACATTGAGCTCATGATGAAATGGAGAAGACAGTTCCTCCTTAACTGATATGAAATAATGAGCTTTTGTATGTGATGATTTCTGGATTAAATTCATATGTTTTGATGCTATGATTATCTGTTCAAAATAGTTGAGAATTCCTCCTATGAGTTGTGACTCATTTGATATTGCTTGTTGTTGGCTGTTTTTGTTTCTTGAATCTATTTCTTTTTCCCGTATAAAGTTTAAGGTGTCATGGTGGACACATGTTTTTTTTTGGAGGGGGGGGGGGTATTGAAACACCTGGAAACTCTATGACATAAGATAGATCCTAACCTAATGGATATGACCTAAAAAGGTGTAATTACAGTCCTAAGTATTTGGGAAAGAGTCGTGGAAGTCTGGAGGTTTAGAGATGAAAAGAATGAGAGAGAAATTCTGACTGACAAAATTTGATAATGGCCGCGCGTTGCTTCCCTTACTCAAATCTTTAAAATTTAAGCTCCATCTTCTGTGTCAAAAAGCATTCACTACAACACAATCTAGTTTTAGCTACAAAAGTAAAGCTACAAATTCAAAATCGTGGCTATTATTTAGTAATAGGTACAAAATTTTAGTGTTTATAGCTATTTAAAAAATTCAATAAATTTTCTTAGCCACAAAAAAGAATTGGCGAAGCTAGATCTTCATTTTTGTTATAATTTATATAATAATATAAAGCAGAATCTTGAATCGCTGATGTGGCACCCTTCAATGTCCATCATTTGCAATTATATGTTTTCTCTTTTTTTTTTTTTTAATTAGTTATGATTTACTCCTTAAAAAATGGAGTTAAAATATCACAGTAAATGCAGCCCAAAACTTACGTTAAAGCTCAGCCCACTGCCCACTACCATCATATTTATCACCTTTTCCTAACCTTTCTCTATTCCTTCTTAAAGATATTATATATTACAATTTAAGTCATTAATAGCGATGTAAGTTACAATCTTATTTATTACTATTTTATTTTTTAATTCATACTATTCAATCAAGTTACACACTTATTGATTACTATAAATACTAAAGCATATCATCCTGACCAATGGTAAGAATTTCTTTCTTTTTTGATTATATTTACACTCAAGTACATCATTTTGTTATGCCTAATTTTTATAATATTTAGATTATTTGTGATTAAACTTTTTTTGTTTACAGCATGAAAGATAATATAAAGATATGCCTATGTTTTTTGTGAGAATTCAAATTCAAAATTCACACTTCATAGGTAATATTATGTGTTTGTTTTAGTTTAGTTGATATCTCTTATTTATAGTGTTTTTCAGTCTTTATTTTCCGTCTGTGTTATTTCTTCATTATAGTGGTTTTTTTCATACTTTTCATTCTTCATATGTTTTATGTTAATCATTTTATTGTTTATGGTGAAAGATAAGACGAACATATTACAATATTTATGAATTGAAGTTCAAATTTTGATGAACACACTATCATTATTAGTATATACATATTTTTGTTACTATGCTCTTTTACTCTTTTAAGATGTTATAAAATTTATGATATAACATTAATTCAAATATACTAATCTCACATTATTTTATCAGGATAATATTCTAACTTTAATAGAATAAGCATGATTTACTAAATCATATATAATTTATAAATTGAAAAAATAAAAAGACATTGACAAAGTATGATTATCTTCATGCTTTGAATGAACATGACAAGTTAATAAAATTTGATATTTCTCATCTTAAAATAAATAATATATATAATGTGTATGCATGCATATGCTACAATAATAAACTTTTTTATATTAAAAAAACTATAAAAAAGGACTCATCTTTCTTGCTATGGGGATTTTGATAAAGTTTACTTTTTAAAAAATTCTCATTTTGTTATATGTATTTTGATAAAGTATAAGAGAATATTTCAATAATTATTTTTTCAAATATTTTATATTCTTTATGTAATTGGTGTTATAGATATCTCAATTTTTTTAAAAAAATATAAGTACATTATATTTGTAGTAAAATTAGTGAGATAGAAAATTATTTACAAAAATTTCACAAGCTAAAATTTGTGAAAGGGGAAAGGAGAGTTTATTCATCATTACCGAAGAAAGGATAACAATTTTCGAAGATAGAACATTAAAAAGAAAGTAGTAAAAGACTACAATATTTGGAGGAAAAGACTAATTTTATAAAACTATAATTGATCTTATTTGAACCACCATAAATATTTAAAAATTATTTTTATTTGATGAACAAGGAGAATAATGACATTTTGATGTTCTGAGCTTTCAAAAATTTACAAGTTTTTTTATTTAAATTCTTTAATTTTGTGAAAGATACAAACAAAACAAAAAACTATGAAAAATAAAAGATTGATTTAAAAATTGTATAAAATTATAAAAGCATGGGATACACATATCCAAAAAATTATAGGTAGGATCAATGAAGGTAAATCTTAGCTTAATCGATTTAAAATTACAACAGATATACAAAATTAAATAGTATAAGACTTGATTAAGACTTCACATATGATATATTAGGATTAAACACAATAAAGAACCTTCAAAAAACTTTTAGCCGTACTATTTTAATTATTTTTTTGACAAATTAAAACAAGTTATTTATGATCGCTCGAAGCGCAAACAAGTTCACTAGTTGCTAATAATCGTGGCAATAACTATATAAATAGCTACAACTTTATTGCTACAATTTAATTTAGTTTTGTCACAGATAAAGTTATTCTAGTTAATAAATACACTTTTGCTTCAAGTTATAAAATTTTTTGGCAATAGTTGATCGATATAGCCCCAAGTATTTTGCTATAGTAAAATCTTATAGCTAATGATCAATGTTTGCCACGAGTTGAAATTTACTATAGTAATAATAACTTTTTTGCCACAATAAATTATTTAAAATAAATTATTATAGCTAAATAAATATTTTTGGTTTCAGTTGTTAAAAATATGTGGCTAAGGTAATGATATAGCTTACTGTTTTAATAAAATTCGGTTGCTTATTTCTTTGTGTTACACATTGACTTTTTTTGGTATCAATGAAAATTATTTTATCCATAAATTTTTTTTTAAAAAAAATAAAAAATAGGCTAAGTAAATATTTGTTTTTTGCCTACAAAAAAACATGACTATATAATATTGTCACAACGAGATGATATAGCCACAAAAATATATTGTATTAAAATTTTGTAGCTTAAAGTTATTTCTTACCACGGATTAAAAGTATTGCAGCAATAGTAATCTTTAGCAATGCCAAAATATATCTTACTTGATTTTAATTAATTAGTCAGATCAATTTATAGAGTCTTATTTGTAAATTCAAATATAGTTCAAATAATAGGAAATTATATTTTATTGATTTTAATTAATTAGTCATATCAAATTTAAACAAAACTTCACGAAGTCTCACCTTAAAATTAATCCTGATCAAGTGCTTCCATAATTATAATTGGTGTTCCATTAAAGTAATACATTTATCGATCCTATGTAATTAGATACGTTAATCACTCGATACCTTTAGTTTTATAATGATTGAATTAAAATAAAACTGATTATATTAACTTTGATTAACTAATTATAGAATATTTAAACAAAACTTTAACAGTCAACTCGGTCAAGTGATTTTAGAATTGTTTATTTGACTTGAACATGTTTCATGAGACATTATCCATCATCTAGTGTAAATAAAGGTTCACAATCAATTTGATTTTAAGGCATAATTTTAATAAATAGGTAATTATATCTAACAATTTTATAAATAAATTATCAAACTTAAGAAAATATACTTACCAAGTTTCGATAAAGCTCCATCTTGAACAAGTGCCAAATTATTATTTTTTCAAAAAATTTCTTCGTAGTTTTGTTAAAAATATCATTCGATTAATTAATTTTACAATGTCTTACTCGTAAGTTTCAGATATAACTTAAATAAATAATGATTATATTTATGTTAATTAACTAATTATATCAAACTTAAGAAAAACTTTAATAAGTCACACTTAAGTTTTATCCTGGTCTAGTGTCTGAGAATTATGATTTGACTCACTTGTAATCTTCCGAAATAATACAATTACCGCTCTAATTTAATTATAGTTGATCATCATTCATTTCAATAAATTTCAAAGAATCTTACTTGTGAGTTTCAATTATAATTTAAATAAATAGTTCATTATATTCAATTATAAGTATTCTGAGAATTTTAGGTTACTCAAACTTAATGTAAATTTATGATATCTTTGTGATATACTATTAGTTTAAAATTATTAATAATGTTTAAAAATATAATTATAACTTGTTGACCTAAGAATATAATCATGAATATAGTTAATTTAAGTGTATGCATACCCTTATTTATATCTAATTAATTTTAAATAATACTTCATCTGTTCACTTTTACTTATCACTTATTCCTAAAATAAATTTTTATGATTACTTGTCACCTTTGATATATCAAAAAAGGGAACAATTTTTTTCATATATTAGCCTCAACATCAAATAACTAATTTTCAACGGGGAAGAAAAGGAAAGACTCAAATATGCCATTGAACTTTCAGAAAATGCTTATTTATCATTATTGTTAAAGAACAGGCTCATTCATGTCATTATTTTTAACGATGATTTTGCAAAACCATCTTTGACACGTAAACAATTATAATTCGGCTACGTCATAATTTTTTTAATAAAAAAATTCAAAAGAAAAATAATTCAATTCTTATTCAAATTTTGATTTTTATTAAGAAAATTGATGATGTGGCCAATCATAATTCGCCCACATCATCAATTTATTAATAAAAAATAAAAAAATAATTCAATTGTTTTTCCAGAATTATGATTTTTTAATTAAAAAAATGATGACAAGGCCGAATTATAATTTGCCACATGTCAAAAATGATTTTATAAAACCATTATATAAAAAATAATGGCGCGAATGAGACCTTTTTGTAACGGTAATGACATAAATGAACCAAACTTTTAAACTGATGACATAAATGATTTTTTCTGAAAGTTCAATGGCATATTTGAGCCTTTTCCCTTTTTCAAATTATTTTTCAAGACATCATTAATAGCGATAGTTTGGTAAAATACATATATCACTAATTATTTTCTTAATATATTATCAAGTCAAATTATGATAAGTAAAAGTGAACAAATGAAATCATATATAAATAATATAATAAGGTTTAAATAAAATGATTATTAAATGATTGATATCAATATAGTTAGTATAATAGTTAGTACCTAAACAAAATTAAAACCAAAGCTTTTTTTTTTTTTTTTTTTTTTATGATAATGAGGAGGGAAAACAAATGTAAAAGAATTAATGAAAAGTATCCCTCAAATCCTTTTTCTCTATTTTGGGGGCCTAAATCTACAGCCTTCTTTTCCTATTAGAGAGCAAAATAAAATTGATAAAAAGGATTGGAAAGCCAAAACCCTAAATTCTCCAAAACAGATCGAAGATCCATTTATGAAGAAAGGAGCATCTTCTTTATGTGTTTCAAATTCAGCAAAAATAAAAATGTAGTGAATTCTATTGTTTTGTTTAACTTATATCTAACATCAGTATGAGTATAATAACACAAAAGTAAAGACGAATAATAAAATATAAATATTATGAAACGAATGTACCAAAAGTCTGCATAAATTAAGGCAGACGTTAAATCGATTGTTGAAGCTTGTGATTTGTTGGAACTTGTAATTTGTAACCAAGCCAATACTTGATAACAAATGAGATATTATAATTATATTTATTCATATAATATGAAAATTTTTACTTGATAACAAATATGAGATATTATAATTATATTTATTCATATAATATGAAAATTTGAATTGAAAATTGAAATATATGGATTCTAATAATATGAGAATTAAAATTGAATAGATATTAAGATTGACACTTGAGAGTTGAGCGTTGATAGAATATAGAAATAGATGAGAGAAATGAGAGTAGATGATTTTATAAGAAATAGTAGAGAATAGGTGTATTTATAGTATTAAAAATGAGTTAAAATGTAATTATAATAACTTGAGGGTTTAAAATAAAGTTTTAAAAGTAGGGGGTGTAGGGGTGTTTGGGAGGTCAAAAAGAGGCATAAATCCGTTGGGGGGGGGGCACTAGCCGTTTCCCCAATGGATTATAACGGATACATTTTTAAAATTAAAAAAAAAAAAATAAAAATGGGGGGGGGGGGATCCCGCGAACCGGCCGTTCAACCGGGCCGGGACCGGGCCGGTCGACCGGGACGCAGGGGTGAACCGGCCCCTGACCGTTACCCTCATCCCCCATCCCTTAATCCCCTTAAAACCTGGGAGATGGGCCGGTTCCGGGGCGGGGTCGCGACGCGACGCGGCCCGGGCGGGATGACCCGGTCCCCCTGCCAGCCCTAATTTGAGCAAAGGTTAAACTCTTCCAAAACCTAAAAAAAAACCTAAACTTTCTTCTTCTTCATCCTCGGTCGATCAAAAAAAATTTCTTCTTCTTCTTCTGCTTCTCTTCACCAACAATGGCAGCCGATCCTCTTGCCACTCTTCCCTCCGGTGTGAAATTGTTTCTTCGCAATCTTCACAATCTCATCCCAGAAAAATTAACCGATCACAATTATCCAGCTTGGTCGAATAGCGTCAAGACGACGCTCTCCGCAAATCTTCTTCTTAGTTGGGTCGACGGTACCGGAATAGTGTCGCCAATCAATGTCACCGTCACGGACAAAGATGGTACAAACTCGACGGAACCAAATCCCGCCCATATGTCGTTGGCTCTTATCGATGCTCAAATTCATGCCGCCTTCTCGCTGTGATTAGCCCGCAAATTCAGAAGTATGCTCGTGGTTTACACTACTTCTGGGGCTCTTTGAATGCCCTTCTACCCGCTTTAATTCGTTATCTACAACCCATGTTTTTCAGTTGCGTGATCGTCTTCACACCCTTCGCAAAGGCACTCGCACCATGGTCTAATATCTGGACGAAGAAGCCTCGATTATCTCTGATCTTGATGCCCTCAATGAAGTTGTTCCCGAACGAGATGTCATCAATGCTGTTGTTCGGGGCCTGCCTGCCTAATTTTCCTCTCTAAAACAGCACATTCGCTATCACGATGGTCCCCTCACACTAAATCAAATTTCGGGCTGGTTGAATGCAGAAGAATTAAATCTTGCCACGGAATCCAAATTGGCCCTCGCTGACTCGACAACTCAGCCAACCCACACTGCCCTTTACGTGGCTGGACAGCGTGGTGGCGGATGTCCAGGCAGACGCGGTGCACACACCGCGGCGGAGGCAGAGGAACGACAAGAGTCCATCATCCACAGCAACAGTTCTGGCAGAAGCAGACATGACCAGGACAACAGACGCGGTGGCGGCGACAATCTTTCTCCAAGTCGCGACCTGCCCGTGTGTCAAATCTGTGAAAAGTGCGGCCACGCAGCTCGCGTATGTTGGTATACACTACGACAAGCAACTCACACGCTCCAACCGTCGGCACTCGTGCGATGCATGCATCTACGAGCAACTCTTCAAGTGATTGGTATCTGGATACTGGTGCAAATTCTCACATGACGCCTGATTACTCTCAACTCCATAATCCGATTTCCTATTCCGGCGCCGACACAATCATTGTAGTAACGGTCAGTCTTTACCCATCTCCAATACAGGTTCTGGATATGCTTACACCCCCACAGGTAATTTCTCATTGTCCACGCTACATAAAGTCCCATCCCTAACATCCAATCTTCTGTCTGTCTATCTGTTTACCCAAGAAAATAACTGCACTCTTCTTTTCAATGCCTATAATTTTCAGATAGTGGACAATTTAACCAAACAGATCCGGTACAAGAGCCGCTGTGAGCAAGGCCTATACACTCTTCCTTCCAAGCTATCTGCATCAATCTCATCTTCATCAGTTGCTAATCAAGCCATTCGTTCCTCTACCTGGCACCGCCGACTTGGTCATCCATGTGCCGAAGTTACTAAGTCCATTATGTCTGTCTTAGGTTTTTCGTTTTCCACTAAGGATCATTGTGAGTCATGATATGTAGCCAAATCGAGTCGTTTACCGTTTGTCTTATCTAATACTAAGGCCACAACGCCATTTGAATTAATACATTCTGATGTTTGGGGTCCAACCTCCATCTTGTCTTTTAATGGTTTTCGTTACTATATTTGTTTTGTTGATGATTATAGTAAATTTACATGGCTTTATCCCTTAAAAAACGCAAATCTGAAGCATATTCGGTGCTGTAAATTTTGAACGCATGTCAACCCAATCAATTCCAACATCAAAATCTTTCGTAGTGACAATGAAAAGAATTTTTAAACAATGCCTTTGGCTTTTTTTTCTCCAATCTCTTGGTATTATTCATCACACATCTTGCCCCTATACTCCTGAACAAAATGGTGTTGTCGAACGCAAACACCGTCACCTCATTGAAACTGTCGTCACCCTCCTTCATGAGTCTCATCTCCTTGCATCCTCTGGGTAGAGGCGTTGGCCACTGCCAACTATCTCATCAACCGCATGCCCACACCCTCCCTCTCTAACACATCTCCTTATGAATTTCTCTACACACACCGTCCGGATTACACTCACCTTCACCCCTTTGGTTGTCTTGCCTATCCTTGGCTACGTCCTCACACTCAACACAAACTTCAACGCCGGTCTACACCATGTGTCTTTCTAGGCTATCATCCCACCATAAAAGGATACAAATGTTTTGAACCCATCTCTCAAAAAAACATATGTCTCTCATCATGTTCATTTTATCGAGGATGACTTTCCCTATCCTCGGTTGAGTTCCACCACTGCCACGCCCAACCCACTCGGTATTATTTTAATCTTTCCACCGAGCTCACATGGCCTTGTACCGGCCCCCATTAACCCATCCATCATGCAAACAACACCCAATCCCGACACTCTCATCCCATCTGGATCACCCAGCACCCACAATCCACCTATCCCACCAACTTTCAACCCTCCTCACCAACAACCTCCACCAGCCGAAACAGCACCCCCCCACCCCCCCCCTTACCACCTTTACATCACATGCAAACTCGTTCCAAATCCGGCATTTTCAAGCCCAAAGCCTAACCACACCACTTTACCTGCTCCCTCCCCTCTGAACCTATTTCCTGCAAACAAGCATCTACAAACCCCCTTTGGTGTTAGGCTATGGACGATGAATACAGGTCTCTTATTAATCAGCGTACTTGGAATTGGTGCCAGCACCCAGAAATCGAAAACCAATAGGTTGCAAGTGGGTGTACCGCATAAAACGTAATGCCGATGGATCCATCTCTCGTTACAAAGCTCGCCTAGTTACGAAGGGTTATCATCAAGAGTATGGCATTGATATACGGAGACTTCAGCCCAGTCGTCAAGCAGCAGACTATCCGTCTAGTCTTGTCTCTCGCTATTCATAATGACTGGCCCCTACACCAGCTAGATGTGAGCAATGTTTTTCTCCATGGACACTCTCGACGAAGACATTTATATGGATCAACCACCCGGCTACGTTGATTCCCTCCACCCACATCTTGTCTGCAAGCTCAAAAAGTCCCTCTATGGTCTTAGCAGGCCCCCCGTTCTTGGTATAATCGTTTCTCTTCCTTTCTGTAGGATATGGGTTTCCGCACGTGCACTCATGACACAAGTCTATTCACTCTCCGGCATCCTCGTGGCCTAGTCATAATTCTTCTCTATGTTGATGATATTGTGATTACAAGCAGCTCATCTGCTCTTATCTCCATCATCACGAAGGCCAAGCATCAAAATTTTGAGCTGAAAGATCGTGGCCCTCTACATTACTTCCTTGGCATTGAAGTACTCCTTACCTCCTCCAGTCTCCTACTTCATCAGTCAAAATACATGAGGAGCTCTCACTCGGGCAGGGATGGCTGAATCTAAAACTTCACCCACTCCCATGGTTGTCCGTCGCTTAGACATCCGCCTATTCGACAATCCGACCCTCTATCGAAGAATCATGGGTGGCCTCCACTATCTAGCTGTTACTCGTCCAGACATTCAATATGCTGTCAACCAGTCTCTATGCATGCTCCAACTGAACAAAATTTTCAGGCATTAAAACGGATTCTTCGTTATCTAAAGGGTAGCTCACGTCGTGGACTTCTTTTCCAAAAGGGAATCTGGAGCTCTCCGTCAACTCCGACTCCGACTAGGCGAACGACAAGGATGATCGTCGCTCACCACCAGGTACCTACTGTTTCTTGGACCAAATTTAATCTCTTGGTGCACCAAAAAGCAAACATGGGTATCTCGTTCTTCCACTGAAGCTGAATACCGAGCTATGGCGGCTGGAGTTGCCGAAGCTATGTGGCTTCATCACATTACAGATGCTCTTGGCCTTCCTCCTTTTCGGCCAAAGATTTACTGTGACAATGAGTCCACCATTTGCGTTACAAAAAATCCAATCCTTCACGATCGTATGAAGCATGTTGGGTCTGATTGCCACTTTGTTCGTGAACAGGTCATAGATGGTACTATGAGCACACATCATGTTCCGTCTTCTGAACAACTTGCAGACATACTTACCAAACCTCTTCCACCGGTTGCGTTTCATTACCTCGCTACCAAGCTTCCCCTTGTACCAGTGGATCAGCTTGAGGGGGATAATCGGAGTAACTATAATTAATAATATTATGTGACTCATGTGTAATTACTTATTCATGTTTTCTCTATATATATCGGATGTACACCTCTTAATCAATAAGACTCATATTATATCATTATATATACATATACATATATATTATATATATATATATATATATATATAATATATATATATATATATTATAAAAAATTATTGATATACATTTTCAGCTTTTAACTTTTATAGCATAAAACAAAAATAGCTAGACAATTGAGTACTTTGTGGATAAAGTTGAATTCTTAGCCATGTAAAACAAAGTTTATGGAAATACTTTAATTCACAACTATATGTTTTCTAACTCATAGCTAAATATAAATATTATTGCCACGAGACTAAATATATATAACCATGAAGTAAGATTATTCATAGCAAACAAATCAAATTTTTTGCCACAACAAAATATATTGTGCTAGCAAATTTTCTATATCATTACAGCTACAACATCATTAATTTTGTAGCTTTAAGTGTTCGTCCTTAGCTACAGATCATGTAAAGTCCGTAGCTAACTTTTAGCCACGCTACATCTTGCTACGAATGCTACGGAAACAAAAGTTGTGGCTAAAGTATTTAGCCATAAACTTTTTGATATTTAGCTACGATGTATTTTGTAACTATATATGCATTTTCTTGTAGTGATTTAATAAAAAAGGAATTTGGACCCTGTTGCGTGTCGCAGACCCACTTCCAATTCTTGATAATTTATGGATTTATTGAAAAAACAAGTTGAACTTTTATTTTAAGGTCCAACTAGTGTAGGGGTGTTTTGGGTATTTTGAATAGTTAATATATATAGTTTTTGGTCATTTTACACCCATTCCCCAATCAAAAACACAAAACACTCAGTTAGAAGCCAAAAAAATAATATTGCAGCTCTTCCTTCTCTCTAGTTTCTCTCTCTCTCCTAAACCTCCATCGAAGAACTTTGGAGCTCCAAGAAAAGGATTAATTCTCGAAGGATTCAACTCAATTTCGTGGCTATATCTTCAGTAAGGTATGATTTCTTTCACTTTTGGGATTCCTTTCCAAGAGGTCCCTCCAAAGATGTTCTCAAAATTCCCTAAAATCTAGGGTTTTGTTCTACACATGTCTTCTTCTGAAAAGAAATTTATGACTTAATTATGATGAGTTATGATTATTTAGGGTTTTTTAGGTGTAAGATAATGAGTAATTGTTGTCATTTTCTTGGGCCTATGTTCTTCCCCAATTCCATAAATCTTGGATTTGATATGGTGAATTGGTTGAAGATGATGAATATATCAATTGTTTATGTTGATGTTAGTTATGTTATTACATCATAAATTACCTTGTTTGATGTATTGATTATGCATTGTTGGATGATTGATGTATGAAGTCACCTGAAGAGAAAGAAGGTATGAATGTTGGTTCTTTCTTGAATTCGATTATGAAAGATCAATTACTTAGATAGTAATGATGCTATATCTAATGTGTTATTGTGATGTTGATGAAAAAATCCCTCGTCCTTAACTCTATACACTTGAATTAGCTATGAAGCATGTATGTATGATATGGTGTGATTGTTATATGATTGAAAGGTAGTTCTCATGATTATAATGACATGGTAATGTGAAAGGTTTACTCAGTTAGTAGTGTTTCTAAAGTGAAAGGATAGTTCTCATTTTGGACATTTATGAGCTATTATGATAAGATGTTGCATAAGAGTCTAGAATAGGCTAATTTGAACTTATGTGATAGTTATGATCATTACTACAGGGAATAGATGCTTAGCATCGAAAGGGCATGTAAATGAGATGGGGTCTTACGTTTAGTAAGTCCGGTTCCCTACATGGGTTTCGTCATGTTTAGCAAGTCCAAATCTCATATTTATGTTTTCTCATGAGATGGAAACCCCTTGTTTAGCAAGTTAGGCTTTCTAGTAACAATTTCCTTGACCCTTAACTATGTACCCACATAGGACTCTAGCTTAGTGGATCCACCTAGATACATATGTACGAAAGGTTACACCTTAGGCAAGTGCTAACCCTCTCTTTTCGGTGTGGGAGTAGAACACCAGATTACATATAGATCACATGTTCTATTGTTGATTATCGAAAACTCTTTCCCTAAAGTAAAAGTAAATGAATAAAGGAAATGTATGCACTCTTATTAGTGCTTTCTTAAGGGGTTCTATATAATGTGAGGGAGGGTATGAGACTTCTCTTACATATTGCACTTGTGGGATTCTAAGAGATGGTTGTATTAGTGTTCTCTTATGACTATGTTGATTATGACTTATGTGTGATCCTTACGTATATGGTAAGTTGTGATATGATATTAGGAAGGTATGTATGAAGTGGGTTTCTTAATGTGATAATCAACTTTGGATAGGGTTATGAGGTTCTATCCTTTGGATTGCACAAGTATTGCTTGGGTTGTCTACATGTTGGGATGATATCATGTTGGGTTGGCTTATGATGCTTACTTTATGCATATTAAATTTAGAAAAAAGACAAAATCACTATTGATGTTTTTCGGATTTTCATAAAGACACCTTAACTTTGCGATTGTCCTATTATCCCATTAAACAATTTTGAACAGATATTATATATACAATTTTTCGATCACGCCAAACTTTAAGAAGCAAGTGAGTTCACACACCAATCATTACATGACACATTCAATTTAATTAAAAATATATATATTATTTTCATTTTTTTTCTTTATCTTTGTTTTTGTTTATTTCTCTATCCCTCTCTTACTTTTTGATTTTCAATTTTGATTTATCTTAAATTTCATTTCATCTTTCAGCTCTCACTTTCAAGTGATTCATCCTCCATTTTCTTTTCTTACCTCCCACCCCCCTGTCAATTGAAACCCACTTCCATTTTTTTTTCTTTTCTTCTCTTCTTCTTCTCGATCAAATTCTTTATAAAATTCATACTATTATTAAGACTTTATTGAATTATTCATAACAAAATTAATTATTTTTTTAAAGAAAATTTAAAATTTTGATCATCAACTACCCATTTTCATATAAATTCAAAACTACAAATGATAATTTTTAAAGAATCAATTAATTTCTCAAAAATTGAAAGAACTTAATAGAAATCGAATTAAAAGAAAAACATTATGATACTTCCTAATCATCTTGAAATCTAATGAGTTTATCGACTTGTTGAAATGTAAGACAATATTAAATAAAATTTTAAAATTAAAGAGATTAAAACTAATAGTAATAAAAAAAAGAAAGGTGAAGTTGTGGTAAAAATGGTGACATTGAAAGTAAGAAACTTCAATGAATGAAAATGACAATGAATTTAGAAAAGAAAGAAGAAAGAAAGAAAAAATAAAAAGGAAAAATTTAAAATAATAATAAAAATATTTTATATAAAATGCTTATAAAAATAAAATTATAGAGTTATTTTATGATGGTCACTCTATTTGAGAGAGTGCACACCACTCTCTATTTCAGATGAACGAAAAATGATGCAATTGTATAGGTTCATAATTGTTTAGTGGGGGTAATAGGACGGTTGCAAGTTACGATGTCTCGGGACAACTTCAGTGAAGACTTTATGTCTTTTCTATTAAAAGCATGTTATGACTAAACTGTCATTTTATACATGCATTGATGATTTTTATGCATAAAAGTCATACTTAGTATACGTGATGTACTAACCCATATTTTCTTTCCTTTTTCCTAAACATTGTAGGTTCAGTCCTTTGAGGATATTTCTAGGCTATTTCTCAAGACACTTGGATTTGCTTCTCTAAATTGGCGAGTCCTTAAGTCCGAGTACAAGACCCTATGTTCTAACTTTTAGTTCCTTTGTTATGGTGAAAGACATTTTTGTACTTTCCTAGTTCTAGACTTCTTATTGATGTAAGGGCTAAGTACTAATTTCTACACTTCTATGTCTAGATGGTATGATGTGATGAAGTTACATTCTTTTTTCATATATGAAGTGAAGTTGAACTTCCAAAGTAAAAGTTTTAATTTTTCCGCATTTTTATTCTATGATGCACTCTAAGGGCTTGTATAATACCTCTTCAATGTCGAATAAGCCGGTTACGACTAGGGGGTGCCCTCAGGACGTGACACCATAAAATGCATCTAATCATGAAGAAAGACCCAACAATAGTATCAACATATATTTGCTAAATCACATCTCAATAATGGGTATTTTTTCCACACATAAAACAATAATCAAATACACCTAAAATTATAAAGAAATAATTGGGCATAAAAAATTAAACCTTAATATATGTAAAGGAAGAAGAATGGAGAAGACCCACTTCCGATTTAAGGAAGAAAAACTTCTTTCTTCAAGTCTCCCACAAAACCCTGTCCAAACTTGAGAGAAAATGTCAAAAACTTATGTTCTAAAAGTGAAAATTTACAATAGTGTTCGGACTCCTAAAAATAATAACTAATACTAGCATTGATAGTTTTCAATTTATTGCTGGCGAATTCGTTCGGCAAATTTAGTCGTGAATCACCGAGAAGTTTGGCGCTTCGTCCTTCATCTTGTTCATCTATGTTCGTTCTTTGCCTTCAGTGTCTATTTTGGATCATTGGGAAGCGTAACTATTCGGCAAAGTGCCGACTGCTCCTTTTCATCACTTTTTGAATCCAATTCCTTTAAGATCTCACTTGTTGGAACAAACGGTGAAGTGTCTCTGTTTGGCGGATAGCCAAGCTGCTTGGCGATGCTCAGGCTTCAACTTCAACCTGTTTTCATCCTATTTGTTCCCGTGTTGCGCCTAAGTATCCATGCTTACAATAAAACTCCAAATACCTAAAACTTAAGAGTTTTCATCAGATATTGAGTTAAAATGAGCGATTGAGGACACTATTTACATTAAAATACCTTAAATGAGTCTAATTTGTGGACTAATCAACACCCCCAACTTACAAATTTGTTTGTCCTCAAGTAAAACTCAAGTTCAGCACTTCAAATAGGATGTCTCAAAAAGTGCTACATAAGACTCCATCATTAACTTACACAACAAGACTCAAACTACTCATGCATAGGCCTATCGTATGCTCAAAGATTTAAGTTGTGAAACACCGTTACCAAAAATTCTCGTGCTCTCAATACTTGCTACTCATGCAAGTTCAAGCTCAACAAAAGTATCTAAATGCCCTCACACAGAATGATTCTGTATTCACAGACAAAGATTAACCAATTTAAGATCAGGAATCATATGCAACGCTCACACTCACAAAGAGGAACATAATGATGTTTTCACCCATAGGTTTTCCCTTATTTTCCAATTGATATTTTGTTCAACTTACTCAAGATCACAAAGGTCTTTCTAAGGCTTGTAATGAGGCTGAGTATAAAGGTATGGTCATTTAAGCTCAACGACTTTTTCTCATGAGATGTGGTATTCTCAAGACATTCCTACTCTTTCTTTTATCAATTTTATTTTCAAGTGCTTCTAAGTCATTTTTATTCGCCTCCATGGATAGCATGAAAACCCAATTTCTTTCGTGCTTTTATTCCACAACTTTTCTTTTTTCATTATTTTATTTTATTTTTCTTTCCTTTTTTTTGTTTTTTTATATGTAGTGTTTCCATTTTATTCAGCACCATGTGTTAAGGAAGGCTTCACCTGCACTTCTTGACTTCTTTATCTCCTTTTCACTACACCCTCAACTTAGCTTTTTTATCTCAAGTTAGATATTCACTTTAAACCAAAAATCAAAAGCATTACAGGTGGTGGATCAAGTAAGGTTTAGGGTTCATCAAGGTTCTTTTAAAGACAAGTAGGGCTCAAAAGGTGTTCAAAAGAGTTTCACACACTCATGGTTAGGCCATAAAAGAGGCATATATCAAAGTTAGTTTACACTATATAAAATTTCTTAAGATCGTCTCAAGAGGAAAACTTTTTATATCAATCAGACTAACTGAGAAAATTCTAGGTTTATTTATGCAAGGTTCAAAGTAAGCTTATCACACACGGCGTTAACACTTAAGCCAAACAAGACTACACACTTCCCTAGTGTGCAATGACCATTACAAAAGAATCAATCGTTAAATGCCCAATCATAACGAGATGCAAAGAGTTTACATATTGTTTATGTAGCTTTGTTTGTCTTTGTTGTAGCCGTACATTCATGTCCGTTCCATTGTGAGCACTATTAAAGTCATTGGTATTGATCAAAACTGAAACTTAAATTAGTACGAGAACAAGCACTTTCAATATAAGAGGTGGAAATATTTTCAAAAATGAAAATTTTTCGGAAGGGTTAAAATTGTTTTGAAATTAAACCAAAGAAGAGTCATAATCTCAAACAAGCGTAAAACATTTTTAAAAACAAAACTAAAATATATGCTCAAATAGATTAAAAAAACACATAAATATTCATAACAAGCACATAAAATGTGAGTCTCACCCCAACACGAAAGAACTATATGTCCTCAAATATATAACAATAATTCAGAGGTCAAATTTAAAGAAATACAGAGATAGGGCTAGAGAATAATCCTTGTTAAGTAGCTCTTTCGAGTTGGATTCTTCCAGCATATGTGACATTAAACAGAAGATATAGTGGGAATGTTGGGTGCATTGCCAAGTCATTCATCAAGCTCAGTGCAACTTTTCTTAGTAGTGCACCTTTCTTCAACCCAAGTTTTTGAATGTTTCATCAGCTACCTTTTGTGTGTTGGACTACATCTTATCCAGTTTGTTCCTGTTTGGTGATAACATTTTGAATTTAGCGTCTTTCCGCGCATCACTAAACGGATCTGTAGTTTGTTGAGTTTTAAAGAACTTCTGAGAAATCTTGGATGTTCAAATGACGGGATTCATCGCTGTCACTGATCTGGTGGGGGAATTATTAACACCTTTTTGTTCTCGCCATGTTTTGAAAACTCCAGATTTTGAAGATACCTTGAGTCAAACAGCGGAAGAGAATTGATCTCCGTAGTCTTCGGTGAGTTGCCAACTGGGTCTGTTGCTCGCCACTTTGCAACTTTTTAGTACCTACCACACTTCAACCTCCAAAACTAACATACTATTAATTTACCGATATAAACATAATAGATACTATGGAGTTTTGGGTTGCCTCCAAAACAACACCTGAATTAATGTAACGGCACCACACAAGTCAATGACTAGTCTTCGCCCTCGGATCACCCCTGGTGTAATTAGGTGAATCCTAAAACGGAGGATAATGGTTTGTCATCAAGTAAGTGATTTAAGCATCCTGAAACTAAATGGTCATGGAGTACGAAGTATTTACTTCATTTAGCATATCAATGTTTTCATTCGTTTCATTCAATTTTTTGTCAAGTTCATCAATTTTTTTTGGATGAGTGACGGGTTATCGTCATTTTGCACACTCTCTGGATTCCTTCTCTGTTTGCACCGTCAAATGGAGAAGTTTATTTCCTTCTTTCTAGCTTGCTCTTCTAATCCCATCGCCTGTTTGGATAGAACATCTACTTGCGACACCAGTTTATCCCATTCGTATTTCTTTTGGGATTTGGTTGGTTACGACAATTTTATTAAGTAGTGTAAAAACAACGTTGTGGGGTTGGTTCATCATTCCCTCTTAATAAAGGTGCTTAGCTATTCTTCTATTTTCGGGTTTGAGACCTCAATATAAACAATCCAACAGTGTCTTATCAGGAATTCCATGAGATGGGCATGTCTGCAGGATTTCTTTGAACCTCAGCCATATTTCCAGAATTGTATTCTCATGTGTTTGTTTGAAGGTCAATAGAGAATCCCTGAGGTTCAATAGCATTAGGAGAGGATGATTTGTGTGACATCCATAGTGCTCATCTATTTTTATTTTCCTGCTTTATAAATCATTAAACAAAATAAAACTAAAATGAAGGTTAGCACAACTTTAACTAAAAAGAACAAAAACTCTAAAAGAACTACATTTTCACATAACACCACTCCCCGAGAGTGGATCCATTTTGATGTTTCTTCTTTGTGAATCATGATACACAACATTAGCCTACAGTCTGAGTGTCTACGATTCGAAGCGAGTATAATAACCCAACCAAGGGTGAGGTTGTGTCCTAAGGGAGATGTAGTAAAAATAGTAGTTAAACTAGAATTTTTTCTAGTTAGTAGCAGTTTAAGAAATTATCGAATAAAAACAAGGTAAATTCAGTTGGTGACACCAAATTGTCAAATATCGGAAAGGGTTTTTGTCACAAGTAGTAAAAGCAGTAAAAATAAAGAGAAATCAAGTATGGGTGAAAGTTGTTGGGGTGTGACCGCAGTATATGTTGACGTAAATCAATGGTACATGCTTTCGATAGGAGAATTTGTAAAATGCTGGTAACTAGGCTAATCTTTAGGTGAAAGTAAATTTTCTCTCGGGTAACTTACCCCATATCAAATAGGTTCCTCTCGGACACCTACTCGTTTAATGAACACCAACCTATGCCTTATCCACACCTTCTCTTTTGATGAAGAGTGCTTGGATATGATAGTAGGGCTCACCTGAGAGGGCTGAGCCTAATGTCACCCACTCCTTAGGACATAGATCTAGCGGTCTTTGTTTCACGACCTCTCTCTTGAGCAAACCAAAAACACATGAGTGGTTTTTTATTTGAAACTACAAACCATTAAATAAACCACAACCACTAGGTGAAATTACCATTAAAATGTATCTAATTGTATCAAAAAGCAAAACCCAACAATAATATGAACACATGTTTGTTAAATCACATCCCAAGTATGGGGTTTTTAGCCACACATCAAATAATAATCAAATACACCTAAAATGATAATGAAATCAAATGGGAATAATAAATTAATCCTTAATATAAGTAAAGTAAGAAGAATGGAGAAGACTCACTACCGACTTGAGGAAGAACTTCTTTCTTCAAGTCTCCCATAAAACCTTCTCCAAACTTGAGAGAAAATGTCAAAAACCTAAGTTCTAAAAGTGAGAATTGATAATAAATGTTTGGACTCCTACAAATAATAACTAAGGCTAGTATTATAGTTTTCAGATTTAGTGCAGTCAAATTTTTTTGGCAAATTTAGTCGTGAATTGCCAAAAAGTTGGGCAATTCAGGCTTCTTCTTGTTCATCGCCGTTCATGTTTTCCCTTCAACGTCTATGCGCTCTAAATTATTGGCTGAAATAATTTTTCTTCGCGGAAATATTTGACGAAGCACTGACTGCTCTTTTTCATCACCATTTTAATCCACTTCCTTTAGGGTTTCATTTGCTAGAACAACGGACGAAGTGTTTCTGCCGGCTTCTCGTTTTGCGCCTAACTGTTAATGTTTACACTCAAACTCCAAATACCTTAAACTTAAGAGTTTACATTAGATATTAAGATAATATGAGCAATTGATGACATTATCTACATTAAAATAAAAGCCCTAAATGAGTCAAATTTGTGGACTTATCATTGAGAATTATTCAAATGAGTAAGTATCATTGAAGTTCTTGACTTCCAAGAATTGAGTTAAATCTATGGTTATTGAAAAAACCTTGCATTGACTCGCTCATGTCCTTTATTCACCATGAACCATATTTTAAGAAGTCTTCTACAAACGTTTTAACTTTATTTTGAGACTTGAGCATTGAGTTGAATAAGAACAAAAGAGAATTTTAGTTTTTTCAAAAGATTATTTGGGAACTAAGTATTCACAAATTAGAAAATGTTTTCACAATCAAACAAAAAAAGGAAACCTTGATTTCTAGAGAGCCTTTGAGCTAGTTTTTTAGTAAAGAGACAATAAAGGATATTGACATTGTCAAAGATCCTTTGAGCTAGTTCAGTTGAAGAGTAAGCACTTTCATGAATAAGCAAGAAAGGAAACTCATTTGGGAATTAGTTCTTTAAAATTTAGTATATTATCATAATTCAAGATTCATGATCTTTATTCCTCTTGTGTCGGTACGTGACACTCCGCTCCACTACTACTATCCTGGTGTTGGAACGTGACACTCCGACCCATATACTATCCTGGTGTCGGAACGTGACACTCCGATCCATATACTATCCTGATGCCGGAACGTGACACCCGATCCATATACTATCCTGGTGTCGGAACGTGACACTCCTATCCATATACTATCCTGGTGTCGGAACGTGACACTCTGATCCATATACTATCCTGGTGTCGAAACGTGACACCCGATCCTCTATTACTATCCTGGTGTCGGAACGTGACACTCGATCCTCTAACCTCATTACTTTAGTTCATCAAGCCTTCTTTATACCAAAGCATCATCATTAACAAAGTAAATTTAGGATTTAAGATTCAATAGCCTCATCATGCTAATTCATCACAATTATATAATCACATCATGCAAGCACAAAATTAATCATATAGAAGACTTTATAATACTACCCAACACATATCATTCGCTATTAAGAGTTTACTACGAATAGCATAAACCATAACTTACCTCCACCGAAGAATTGTGATCAAGCAATCTACTTTGCCAAGCTGCGTTCTTCCTCGTTTTCTCTCTCTCTTGATCGTTCGTTTCTCCCTCTCTTGTTTTTCCTATTTTTCTTATTCAACTCTTTTTCTTTTACCCTAGATAGTATAAATTTAAGTAGAAAGATGGTAAAAGTAACCCACTATTATTTCAAGGTTGTCCCCTTTAACCCCCAAGAAATTGAATTATTAACATTAACCCCCTAACTTTATAATTATAAGCATGAATAGTCCAAAACGCCCCTTAAAACATTTAACAAAAATCCGACCCAGTCAGGTTACGCAGCCTGTGATGGCCCGTCGTGCCTGCGACGGTCCGTCCTGCTGCTTCCGTCACAAAGTTCAGAGACTCAATTCATTAAAGAGTCTGTGATGGCCCGTCATGTCTGCGACGGTCCGTTCTGCCATTTCGTCGCGAAGTTCAGAGAGTCGATCTCAGTACCCAAATTTCTAAATTCTAAGTGTTTTGGAACGAGACGGACCGTGCCCATGACGGTCCGTCGTGGGATCCGTCGACTCAGCCAGTTATTTAACAGAAATACTCTACTGCTCAAAACGACTAAACAGGTCGTTACATTATATGCATCAGAATATTTGTACTTTCATATACAAACATAGTTTATATTATATCCTAGTATACAAACTGAGTATAATGTATTCTTAATACACTGAGTTGCTTTATATTATTTTTAAAAGCTTTCCATATATTGCATGTGCATTGTTGTTTTACACTGAGTTGAGTACCTAGAGTTAAATATCTAATTTTTGAGTTTAATATCTTATTCTTGAGTTGAGTTGAGTTGAAATGAGGTAAGTATGTTTCCTTTTTATCAAGTTCAAGATTATGTAATATTTTAGAAGTCTCCTTACATGCTCGTACATTTCAAGTACTAAGCCATTTGGCCTGCATCTTTTGATGATACAAACACGGTTTTTTAGGATCATCAATAGGAGTTTTGTTGATACATTTGGGATTAGATTTATATATGGTGACCCTCCTTGCTTCCTTGGGATTTCATTTACTTTTCAATTTAGTTAGAATGTCGTGGGTCTTGTCCCGAATTCTATTTTTGTCATTAAGAAGCTTTAAAGATAGTTTGTATAGTTGAGAAGTCTATATCATTTACTTATTAAATGTTGTAAAGACTTAAGTTGCCTATTTTATGGTGAGTTGAATATATGAATTTTATTCAGAGTTAATTATTAAGTTAAACTTTTCGATTTGAGTTATTGATTTTATCAAGTTTTAAGCTTTGTTACTTAATTTAGTCTTCAACTTGAGGGTCCGCTTGGGGACCAACAATGGTTCTTGAGTATTAGCCATGTCCAAGGTGTAGGCTCCGGTTGTGACAAAACTTGGTACTAGAGCATATAGTTCAAGTTTCCTAGGGTATCTATGAAGTCGTGTCAAGTAGGATCTTGTTTATGTTTGTGAGGTCCCCACTTCTACTAATGAGGGACTACAAACATTTAAGAAAAGTTTCCCTTCATTAAAACTCTTAATCGCGCTGTAAAGTTATTTCATAGAGACTTTATTCTCACTCGTGCATTTCTCATATTCCTTTATTCGACTACCCATCATACTAGAGGTGGTTGAACAGAAAAACTGGTCTTTTATCGATCGGTTGTTCTTAGAAGAAATTTTGAGGAAGTCATGAGACTCCTGAGGGTCTTTATAGAAGCCCAAGAGTGAGTTAAGTGTTCAGTTTCAGAGAAATGCACCCATATTCATGTGAATCATGTGTTTCAGCTAAAAGAGAATTGTACTCTTTTTCTTAAGACTTGTTTCAGTTGAGATCTTTATGAGGAGGTATGTTTAGAGCTTGGGTAATATTTCCACTCCAAAATGATTTACGAGTTCATGAGTCGTAATAGTGAAAGATCCTAGAGTTAGAGGAAAGTATGTAGAGGTTTAGTATTCTAAGTGGGGGAGATTGTGTTTTGACAAGCTAGGTTACTATAGTCATGCACCTAGTAAGTTATTAATGAAAATTCTCCCTTATGGGTAGACTAAGAAGTGATGATTTATGAAGATTCCATCGTAGGAACTAGAGTATATTGTAGCTAGAAAAGAGCTTGTGATGAAATGTCATTGTTTAGGTAATGACCAAGTGTAAGTGTTGAATACATGAGGTGATAGATCTAAGCTAGGCTTATGATTTTAAGAGAGATCACATATATTCAAAGTGTTATAGAACTAATTAGGCAATGATGTACAGTCAATAGTACTCAAGTTTGTGAATGGAAATGTGATGGTAAATTGTAAGTATACAATTGTGCATAGTAGTTGTGAGTTAGTGTAGTAGATGAGAAATCATGTTGATATTCTAGTTTAGTAATAAACATTAACCTTGAATTTGAGATGAGTGTCATGATCAGAAGAATGGAAACATGAGGGTGATGATGTTAGTCTTGAGATTTGATCTAGAAGACTTGACATAGAGTAGGTGAGAAATTGAAATCATTCGTTGTAATAAATATGAGTGGTACAAGTGAGAGACCATAACCTTTAGATAAGGGTAGTGAAGTGTGTATAAGTCACAAGAATAACCAGAGCATTAAGAGGTGTGCCGAGATGGTATGTTACTAGATGAGGTTCCAATTAAGTTATAATTTTCCATGGTATCTAGATAGCATGACTGGGTTGTCAATGTGGAATAGGTTCATAGCTTTCAAGAGTTAGCTTTAGACCTAAAAGGAAGATGATAAGATGAGAAATTAATTCAAGTGTTTGAGAGTAATATAGTAATGATCTCCAAAGTGTTTGGGGGATATACTTTTAAAGGTCCTTTCAGTAATGGAGTTGTTAGAGTAATAAGTTTGAATGTGGTGTTGTTAAACATTAGGTGGGTTTTTTATATAAGGCAATGTGGTGGTAAAGAGTAACAGGTTGGGACGAGAAAGGTATAGACTCTGTACCTAAAGATTTGGGTTATGCTTGAATATAGTGAAAGCATAACACAAGAATCAGACCTTCGTAAGATTAACCTCATTCCATATATAGTCCAGTTTTTATTCGAGGACGAATGATCCCAAGGGGAAGATATTGTAACAACGCAGATTTTTTTTTTGTTTTAGACTCGAACTATTCTTCATAGTGGGTGCGATTTTTGCAAGGAATTAAAAATTTCTTAAGTGTTAAGGTCACTGATTTAGCACTTTGAGTTCCAGGAAGAAAATAAGGTCAAAGCATTCAAGTCATTCCTAAGTTTTCTTATGTTTTGGGTCAACTTCAAATGACCATAACTTTTAGTACAAGATGAGTTAGGAGACCTAAAAGATATTAAGTTAAATACCTTTGAGACCTCTTTCCAATGCCACCTAGTTTGCTAAATTTAGAGCTCTCAGTAAGGTGTTGTGACTGATTTACTAACGACGTGCAAACCAGGTAGCAGCTCCGTGATGGCTCAGTGTTACGGAGCCAATACGGACGTCACTGCCTTGTGAAAAATTTCCGACTCCTAGATCATTTTATTTATTTGTTTAAGGGTATTTTATTCCTAAAAATCATTATTAGGTCATCTAAATTGTCCTAAATGTGTAGAAAATCATTTTCTTATAAATCAAACCCTCTCATCCACCCTAAAAATTCTACGCTCAAGAAATTTAAGAAATGTTAAGGCTAGGGTTCTTCTTTCTAGATTATCCTTCAAGTTCTTCAACAAGATGGTTCTTTCATGTATGTAAGATTCCATAGTGTTGGGTTCGTTCATGTCAATTTCAGTGTTAAATTCGTTCTAGAAAGTTCAAAGTATGATATTCTTGAAATTGGCTTTAGTTTTTGAGTTTATACGAGATTGTTGAGTTCTTGATGAATTCATGTCGATTTTAGAGTTGTAAATGCATAGGTTCTTATGTTCATGTGTTGGATATCTAAATCAAAAGAGGAATTAAGAAAACGAATCAAATTTATTTGAATTGGGGTTAGACATTTGAGAAGGAAAAAGTCAGACAAATTTTACACTTTGCTCCACATCGCGGACCTACCTCCCCATTTTGCAAAAGCTTTCTTCGCATCGCGGAGAGGTCACGGTCCTCTCTGCCTCAACATTATTTTGCGACAAATATTGGAATACATCTTTGCATTGCAATCTTGCTTTCAGACTTTATTTCTTGATCGTTTCTCAAGTTTAACTATCTCAAAATAGTCTTAAACATCCCAAGATCTTTACTATAACAAATCACAACCTTTAATTGATAAAACAAATTCAAGGTAGTGTTAAGAGTTAAGTTTTGAGATTTTTTTTGAACATTCTAAGAAAGTTCCTTTTAGTCTTTTTGAGGAGTCTTCTACAATTTCTAGTAACTGTTTCAAGACTCGAGCAAGTGAGTATGAGAGTGAGGAAAATGTATGATGAGTTTACTTTATCATTACAGGATCCTTCATATCATAAATCATATTTAGAGTTAAGAGTAGAGTTCAAGAAAGCCTTTGAGTTTAATTGTGAATCCTTTGAGATCAACTATTGATTTGAATTATGTTTTGTTGAAGTAAGTAAGAGAATGAGAAGAGTCGTATACATGTACTCCATAAATTTAGTATCATTGAGTATTGAATTCCTAATCCCCTTTGAGGTTATAATTCTAATCATGGCACTAGAGTTGAAATTCCCATGCCCAACATGAATCTAATTAGTAGAATAGTCTTGTGATGAGAAATATCTTTGAGTCCTTGAATTGAGTAGTTCATGCTTATAATTCCGCATGAACTCGCTGAGTTGAGCATTCTCGAAATGAGTAGTATCATTGAAGTTCTTGAGTTTCAAGTGAGTTCTATCTATGATTATTAAAAACCTTTCATTAAGTTGTTCACGTCCATTATTTGGCATAAACCATATTTTAAGAAGTCTTTTACAAATGTTTTAAATTTATTTTAGGATTTGAGCATTGAGTTGAGTAAGAGTAAAAGTGAAGTTTGTTTCTTCAATAGATCATATGGGAACTAAGTATTCCCAACTAGAAAATATTTTCATATCTAAACAAATTTTATTTTCAAAGAGCCTTTGAGATAGTTTTTTAGTAAATAGTAAATTTTTTAACATTTAAATAAGAAAGAAAACTAAGATTTCCGAAGAGCCGTTGCTAGTTCTAAGTTTAAGAGTAAGCGTTTTCATGTAAGCAAGAGAGGAAACTATGATTTCCAAGATAGCCTTTGAGCTAAGCTTTGAGAAATTATCTCAAAACATAGAAAGAAGTATGTTTTTAAAACATAAGAGCTTGTATCATATTTTGGGAGTAATATTGAGAACCAATATGGGGGAGAGTTTAGATAACTCACAAGCATCTATTTTTGCATATAAAAATTATAAGTTGTAATTTTAATATTTATGCAATTTTATAAATTGTTAAAAATGCAAGTAATTATAAAATCACATATATATTAACAAATAATACATTCAATTAAGATCACAACATGACGTTGTGATATATTTACATTTTCAATTAATAAATGTTAAACAACTCACGTGTCAAATATCATATTGTTTTACATTAGATTTATTTTGCAACAAACAAATCTCTCTAAATAATTAATTTTGTAATCTAATTTATTCAAATAACTCTCTTTAAATAATAAATTTTGTAAGCTAATTTATTCAAATAAATTTACTAGTATAAATATGAAACATAAAATCAAGAAAACAAATAGAATGATTAAAAGGATTTGAAAAATGTTTTTGTCTTTACCTAGATAATTTTATGGTATTAAATCTTATGTATTACTAATACCATCATATGATAGGTATTAGTTATACATGAAAAAGATATCATACAAGTTTTTCAATTTAATCTATGTGTTGTATGTGGCGGAGCTGCACTTGTCCAAAAGGAATTAATTGACATAGTCACCATCACTTTGGAAAATTATGATCGGTGAATTTAGTGTGTGTCTGTGCGCGTGCACGCGAGCGTGCGTGTATGTGTGTGGTGTGTGTGCTCACCCTTGATGACCTTTAGGTGATACTTCGGTATGAATGGTGGAATGGGAAACTACTCATGCATTGCACATACATCGTATAAATAATCCATGAATAAATTATATATATGCCCAAAATTTCTATCAAACATTGTACAAATAACATCATAGATAACACATGGATTAACTAAAAAAACGCTCATTTTATTGGGTTTTTATCGTGGAGGTCAATATAACCCCGACTAATTTTATCAAATTGTCGAGCTTCAAAGAACCCCTCTAATTTACATACAATCTATGGAGGTCGTTAACCTCGGTAACTCAAAAAAAGTAACACTCTATTTTACCATTGCATGGATTTTTTTTCCAGCGCATTTCCAAGCGCTTCTTTATACAAAAACTTTCTTCTGAACTCTTTGTTTCTAATTATCATTCCTTCACTGTCATTAATTCTTCTCATATCGTCTCTCTATTCACAACTTCACCCTAATTTAGATATAAATAGTGTCACTTGTGTGTTCTCTTTCTTTAGTTTTCACAATTTTTCCCTAATTTAATTTAAATCACCTGAATAATTTCTACAAAGTTTCTATATTAATATCCTAATTCTAGATTTTTTTACAAAAGGTTCATTATGTGAATTAATTGATTTGGCTCGATATTCTTTGACGTCTTCATCAGAGCATCTCAAAGTTCAGATTTGACATCGTCAATTTTGTCATCGATGACATTGATGTATGTGGAGCTATGACATGCATTTGTAAGTTGATTTTTCTACCAAAAAAGTAAGTGTAGTCACTTTGAACATTACCACCTTTACGTTTTCTATCGCGTCGTAAATGTGAAGCTACAAATTGGTATATTTTTGCTCTGTTTAATGTTAATTTTTTTAAAAAAATATTTGGTACAAATTGGTTAAAATATTTCTTGTGTATTTTTTCCTGCAATTGGTTTTTATATGTGTTTAATTATCGACGACAATATTTATCGACAAGTCTCCGTAGTTCATGACAATTAGATATTATGTGTTTCTATTATTTTTGTAATTTGGATGTGTTTTTCTAGTTGATTCAAATGCAATTCCTTTAGGTAAAAATTTGTTAGTGCAAGAATTGTCATCAGTGTACTTTTACTTTGTTTTTAACATTGACATCAATAGAGCTGGCTTGCTACAAATTCTTGCTACCTCATATATTTTTAATTATGTTGATTTTTCTATATCTCATCGGCCGGCAAAAAAAAATTGTAAACTTTTATTAATATATCCTCAAATGTTGTTCCATAGTAGAATAGAGTGTTGGGATGTGTCTCGTATCCTTATTCTTGCACTTTTCGTGATCTATCTCTTCATTCTCATAGGGAGATTAGCTGTCAAATTCATTGGCTCTTGTAAAGCTAAAGTAAATATACTTTAGCATATGGATCAATTTTTTTGAAGATACTTGTAAACTTCAACCTTTCTTTATAGATATTACGGGAAAGTAAGTCAAGTAGCTACTTGATTTAATACAGAATTGGAAGAATCTTAAGGTATAACTCAAATTTAGTCTGTTAATGTTATCCTGATTGGTATTTGGTTTGGGCTTACTTTTGTTGTGTTAATCGCGAAAATGTGAGTTTTATTTTTGGATTATATATTGCTAATCCTCTATGATCTACATAAGGTTGCTTGTATCGACTGCTGACATCCTATTGAAGTTTCAGTGTCTAGTATTGGTCAAAATGGATACCATAAATATATTTCCATAAATAAGAAGCTTTACAAGCTTGGCAAAATTGGATAAGAATCACGCACTACCTTAACTGAGTTTGACAAGACTAACAAAGACATTACTCCTTGTAAGATCCCAAAAATGACTAGGTGAATCTAGATCCTAACATGGTTTTCATAAAGGTATAAGGTCCTAAAATGATATATAATGTAGTATTGAGGAAGTGTCTAAGATTTTACATGATTTGAAAGTGAACATCAAGGGACGACCAAGACGTTCGACGACTAAGTCACCTATATGTCTCATATGAGGTTTTAGTTGTTTATATGTTATTCATGAGGTTATAAGGTCATTATATGAGTTATTATAGTGTATATAGTCAGGATGTATAGTTTCGTGAATTTTGGAGGTCAAACATCCAACAACATCCATAACGTTTGAAAAGTTTGCCTTGAAAAGACCTTGTGTGTTTAGGCATGTTTCGTCGAGTTTTACATGTTCGTTTTGTGTGAAATTCATGTGAGAGGTCCTAAAATGGTATATGATCATGTTTGGGTTTGAAACTTCTGGTCATACATCCCCAAGGACCATCCAAGGGTCCTTGAGGAAGGACCCTTCATGAGTGCCCACGACTGCCCAAGACAGCCCAAACCACGGAGCCAGTCGACGCCCTATAGATGAGGTATCTTTGATGTACACTTACTCGTGGGAAAGGAGAGTCCAAATACAAAACTCAGTCCCATACCATAGACTAACACGATGGTCCGTTGGTCAAGGGACGGGCCGTCGATGGTCCTTCCGTCTGTGAGGTTGTTCCTGCGCATCTTCACGTAAGTTGAGGGGTGAAATTGTAAATTCACTCGTCCAATAAGATAAAGGGAAGTTATTTTAGGGTATTTTGGTATTTTGAATATGTTCATAATCTTAAAACACTTAGAAGATTTCATTCTCGAAAATAAAAACCAAATTCCCTTAGAAATTCTCTAGAACTCCATTGGAGCCAAAACTCAAGAAAGGGCTTGGATTGGAGAATTTCCTGGATATTCTTCATAAAATTGGAGAATTATATTTATTGAGGTATGATTTTTTATCCTTGAAACTCTATTCATCAAAAATCCTAACTTTCAAAGAAGTTTTCTATAGTTTTCAAAGATGAACTGTCCAATTTCATTATCTATCTATGCGTTCTTGCATTAAAGGTTTTTAAAGTATTGTATATTGATTTAATTGTTGTTAATTAGATGGTTTTAACTCAATTAAACTATGAACCCATGTAATTGATGAACCCTAGTTTTGACTACTTTATGGGTTAAGTGATTTGGACTTAATGCTTATAAATTCTAGTGTAGTTTATTATGAGCTATTGATTGATGTAATAATTGTATTGAATTGATATCTAGGTATTATTGGTGAATCTTTATTTAATTTACCTAGTTGCATTGAATATTATAGTTTATGTATTGCATTGATTTTCATGGCCATGAGTATGTGCCTTATGGTATTGAATTGGATGGTTTCAAATTGGATTGAAGTGCTGAGGATAAAGTGGTGGTACTCTGCCCTAATTCCCTTTAATTTATGTTAATTAGACTTCAATTATGTTGTTATTGGTATGTTGTACTTATGGTGGCAGTGTTATGTGTTTTACTTGCAATTGATGCGGTCTTGTCGGCGTTACTTTATGTAATATGATGATCACAGACTTGTTATTCCTACTTGACAATATGAGTCTATGATGGTCATATTAATGATGATACGATAGTGTGTATAGAACGATGACTTAAAGATGATAATGGTTATTTTATGTGCTTCTAGAATGATATGTAATTTGTGTTAAAGTAAAAAGAGTTTTGTCTTGTCTAGGTTAACTTGTGTCCCTTACTTGATGCATCTATGAATGTGAATATGAGGTGTATTTACATAGGATTCTAAATCCTCATAGTATTGTATGTATGAATGTTACAAGACCTTACATGATGTTAAGAGAGTTCTTTATGTGAAACCTTGAATCTAGTTTTAAGGTTATGAATGTTGAAGTTGAAAGTCGTAACAGTATCTTTCAAGTCAAGGAATGATAAACTTAAGGTTTTTTGGCTGGAAGACATCATATCAAACTTTAGGATAGTCATTATGAGCTTCTTGTCGCCATTGTAAGGTAGCCCTAGTGGACCTCTTTTGTAGAGTAAATGTGATTGGGTTATGAACTTGATATGGAACCCCTTTATGTGAACCTTTAATGTAAATTACTCTATGATAACAAAGGCTAGCACCGAGTGAGTATGGTAAGGTAAGTAGTTCTAGTTAAAGAATGAGATTATATGGGATGTGTCCGAGTTCTACCATTGGAAAGTAGAACACCCTCATTGGAGTAGGTTAGAACTCTGGATTCCATGTGAAGCTATCATGGTCTATATCTGTAACGACCTGTTTAGTCGTTTTGAGCAGCAAATTTTAATTCTGGAAAAACTGGCCAAGACCACGGGCACTGCGACGGACCGTCACAGGCACGACGGCCCGTCGAGGGTGCATCGTTTCAGCATACTTAGAATTCTGAAATTGGATACTGAAAATCGACTCTCTGTAAATTGTGACGGACCTGCAGGACGTGCCGTCACATCCACGACGAACCGTCGTGAGTTCCCGTTGCAAAACACTTCAACTTTTGAGAATTTGGTACAAGAAACGAGTTTCTGACCGTCAGGACGGAGGTGCAGGACGGACCGTCACTGGTGTGACGGGCCGTCACAGTTCACCTGGATTTTGGGAGGCTGCGACGACCATCGTGACGGACCATCGCCGGCACGACGGCCCGTCACAGGTTGCGCAAATCCCAGGCAGAATAGGATTCCTCTACACGTTTTAAGGGTCGTTTGGACTATTCTTTCCTTAATTATAAAGATTGAGGGTTAATATTAATAAGTCTAATTACTTGGGGGTTAAAAGAGGTAACCTTAAGTTAATTAGTGGGTTCTATTGCCCTCTTTTAGTCTTATTATATGATAACTAGGGTAAGGAAAGAGGGTTTGAATAAAACAAACAGAAAGAACAAAGGAAAGAGAGGGATCGATTGAGAGGCTGAGGAGAAAACAGCTTTGGGAATTCTTGCTTGATCACTAGTCTTCGGTGAGGTAGGTTATGGTTTTTACGATATTCGTAGTGAACTCTTAATAGTGAATGATATGTATTGATTGTATTGTAAACCCTGCTATATGCTTAATTGTATGCTTGCATGAGATGATTATGTGATTTTGATAAGACAAGCATGATGAAAACTATCTAATCCCAAATCTTGAAAGAAACTTTAATCTATGTTATTAATGATGATGCCTTGGTATAAAAGAAGGCTTGATGAATTAAAGTGATGGGATTGATGATGCCTTGGTATAGAAGGCTTGATGAACGGATAGAATGAGGTTAGTGGATCGGAGTGTCACGTTCCGACACATAGTATTAGTGGATCGGAGTGTCACGTTCCAACACATAGTATTAGTGGGACGGGTGTGTCACGAACCGACACGTAGAATTAGGGGATCGGAGTGTCACGTACCGACACATATAGGGGATCGGAGTGTCACGTTCCGACACATATAGGGGATCGGAGTGTCACGTTCCGACACATATAGGGGATCGGAGTGTCACGTTCCGACACACATAGGGGATCGGAGTGTCATGTACCGACACATAGTGGTAGGGGATCGGAGTGTCACTTACCGACACAAGAGGAAGAAAGATAATGAATCTTGAAAGATGATAATATACTCAACATAATGAACTTAAACCCCAAATGATTATGGTATTGAGGCTTGAGTCCTCATGGATGAACTTGGTGGTATTTATTGATGATTTAATACTTGTTGTTGCTACACGTTGAATATTGTAGTTGGTTTTATAATATTACTTGATATATACTATTCCTTATTTTGAGTTGGCCGATGATATCTACTCAGTACTTGTGGTTGTACTGACCCCCTACTTTTATGTTTTCTTCTTTGATTATTTGTGTAATGCAGCAAACGTTCCGTCAACTTCAATTCAACAGTAGATCTAGCCAGTCTTCACTTCATCGGAAATTCAGGGTGAGCTAATGCGTCTAGCTTGGACTGGGTCTTCTTCTTTCAGTCTTGATGCCTTCAACTTCCGGCATGGACTAGCTAGTATTTGTTTTAGCTTCTTAGACAGTTTTAGTTTAGCAATTTGAGATAGATGTTCTTGTGATGATGACTTCCAGATTTTGGGGAATATAAAGTTTTGAGTTATAGAAGTTGATTATTGATTTTACTAATGAATTTAAGTCTTCTGCATTACTTTATGTTGATATATGTTAAATGATAGGTTGTTAAATTGGTTGGTTCGCTCACATAGGAGGGTAAATGTGGGTGCCAGTCGCGTCCCCGATTTGGGTCGTGACAAACTTGGTATCAGAGCATTAGGTTCGTTGGTCTCATCACACAAGAACAGGTCTAGTAGAGTCTTAAGGAACGGTAGGGGACGCCTTTACTTTTCCTTGAGAGGCTATAAGACTTTAGGAAAATTTCACTCTTTCATTCTTTCTTTCGTGATACTACTTGAGTCCAATTGGTATCTAGGCGATACGAATTGGTATCTGACCATCTTCACTCTATTTCGCAGATTGTTAGAACTAGAGCAACGACCGCACCAGTAGCAACAACGGCACAGCAAGAAACATCTGAGCCAGCCATTGGGGCTGTGGCTCGAGGAAGAACAGCGGCAAGAGGCCGTGGTAGAGGTCGTGGGAGGACGTCCTCTAGAGGAAGAGGACGAGCACCTAGCCCATCTGATTCTAGGGCAGTGACCCCTCCACCGACTGAGGAGGTAGTAAGAGAGGGTGAGGAAGGGGAAAATGAACAAGAGCAGAATGAGGAATTGCCACCCCAACCTACCCCAGAGATGATCAATCAGGTTCTCGCTTATCTTAGCGGGTTATCTGATCACGGTCAGGCACCTCCAGTGGTTTCTGCACCAACACCTCCGGTTTCAGAGGTACGACATGCGGCTACTATGGCTCCCCGCATGGATGCCTCATTGGAGATAGGCACATTTCCACGTCTGACTACTGGACCGATAATGACAAACGATCAGCACGAACTTTTCAGTAAGTTCTTGAAATTGAAACCTCCAGTCTTCAAGGGTGCAGAATCTGAAGAGCTTATGATTTTCTGGTTGATTGTCATGAGCTACTACACAAGATGGGGATAGTAGAACGGTTTGGTGTTGAGTTCTAAGCTATCAGTTTCAAGGGAACGCCAAAATGTGGTGGCGATCACATGTCGAGTGTCAACCGACAGAGGCCACACCCATGACTTGGGCATCCTTCTCTACTCTGTTTATGGAGAAGTATATCCCAAGGACTTTGAGAGATAGAAAAAGGGATGAGTTCTTAAGTCTCGAGCAAGGTAGGATGACGGTTAACGCATATGAGGCTAAGTTTCGTGCTTTATCAAGGTATGCCACTCAACTCTGTTTCAGTCCACAAGAACGGATTCGCCGGTTTGTGAAGGGGTTGAGATCAGAGTTGCGGATTTCGGCCTTACAGGTAGCGGCTATGGCAACATCCTTCCAAGAGGTGGTAGACTTTGTGATAGAAGTGGAAGGAGTGAAGCCAGATGACTTCACCACGACATCGACATCAAAAAGGTTTCGAAGGGGAGGTGAGTTTAATGGTTCTTACTCTAGAGGACAGAGCTCCGGAGGTTACTCAAGTCGACCAATTCAGTCTTCACTACAGACTGTAGTTGGGGGTCCACCTCAGAACGGTCAACACTACTCTGAGAGACCTATGCCTGACTCCAGAGAGTGTTATGGATGTGGGGAGATTGGACATGTTAGGAGGAATTGTCCAAAACAGAGTTACAGACCCCTAATAGCTAGAGGTAGAGGTGGTCTTGGTAGAGGCCGCTTTTCTGGAGGACGTGGTGGTCGAGGTAATGGTGGTCACCACAACGGCAGAGGAGATGGGCAAATTGGAGCCACTACGACACAACATGGTAGGGGCAACGGACAGACTGGTGATAGGGCCCATTGTTACGCTTTCCTTGGGAGATCTGAAGCGGAGGCGTCTGATGCTGTTATCACAGGTAATCTTTTGGTTTGTGATTGCATGGCATCTGTATTATTTAACCCTGGCTCCACGTTTTCATATGTATCTTCATCATTTGCTAATGGTCTAAATTTACATTGTGAATTACTTGACATGCCTATTCGTGTTTCTACTCCGGTGGGTGAGTCTGTGGTAGTTGAAAAGGTATATAGGTCATGTTTGGTGAACTTTGTGGGGAGCAACACTTATGTAGATTTGGTTATTTTAGAAATGGGTGACTTTGATGTAATTTTGGGTATGACTTGGCTTTCTCCGAATTTTGCGATTTTGGATTGTAATGCTAAAACTGTGACGTTAGCCAAGCCTGGGGCAGATCCGTTAGTGTGGGAGGGTGACTACACTTCCAATCCGGTGCGTATCATATCCTTTCTTCGTGCTAAGAAAATGGTTAGTAAAGGGTGTTTAGCTTTCTTGGCACATCTCAAGGATGACACTACTCAAGTACCCTCAATTGAGTCGGTTTCGGTAGTTCGTGAGTTTTTGGATGTGTTCCCTGCAGATCTTCCTGGTATGCCACCAGATAGGGATATTGACTTCTGTATCGATCTTGAACTGGGCACACGCCCCATTTCTATACCCCCGTATAGAATGGCTCCCGCCGAATTAAGAGAGTTAAAGGCTCAACTTCAAGAGTTGTTGAGCAAGGGCTTCATTAGACCAAGTGCATCTCCTTGGGGTGCTCCGGTTTTGTTTGTAAAGAAGAAGGATGGGAGTTTTCGGATGTGCATAGACTACCGCGCAGTTGAACAAGGTAACTATCAAGAACAAGTATCCTCTTCCTCGCATTGATGACTTGTTCGATCAGTTACAAGGTGCTTGTGTCTTCTCTAAGATTGACTTGAGATCGGTTATCATCAATGTAAATACACAGGCAACGGATGTACCAAAGACTGCTTTTCGAACTAGGTATGGACATTATGAATTTGTGGTGATGTCCTTTGGTCTTACGAATGCCCCTGCTGCGTTCATGAGTTTGATGAATGGGATTTTTAAGCCATATTTGGATCTCTTCGTGATTGTATTTATTGATGATATATGGTATACTCGAAGAGCAAGAAGGAACATGAAGAGCATTTGAGAATGGTATTGGAAACGTTGAGGGAGAAAAAGCTTTATGCCAAGTTCTCTAAGTGTGAGTTTTGGCTAGATGCAGTGTCCTTCTTGGGGCATGTGGTTTCGAAGGATGGGGTAATGGTAGATCCTTCTAAGATTGAGACAGTGAAGAATGGGTAAGACCCACTAATGTGTCAGAAATAAGAAGCTTTGTTGGGTTAGCTAGCTACTACCGCCGATTTGTCAAGGGATTCTCTTCTATTGCGTCCCAACTGACGAACTTGACTAAGCAGAACGTTCCATTCGTATGGTCGGATAAGTGCGAAGAAAGCTTTCAGAAACTCAAGACTTTGTTGACTACCGCACCTATCCTCACCTTGCCGGTAGAGGGTAAGGACTTCATTGTTTATTGTGATGCATCCTATTTGGGTTTGGGTGCAGTGCTAATGCAAGAGAAGAACGTGATTGCTTATGCTTCAAGACAATTAAAAGTGCATGAACGTAACTATCCAACTCATGACTTGGAATTGGCCGCGGTAGTGTTTGCATTGAAGCAATGGAGGCATTACTTATATGGGGTTAAGTGTGAAATCTATATGGATCATCGTAGTCTACAGTATGTCTTTACTCAGAAAGATTTGAACTTGAGACAAAGGAGATGGATGGAACTACTGAAGGACTATGATATCACCATCTTGTATCATCCGGGGAAGGCGAATGTTGTGGCAGATGCTTTGAGTAGAAAGGCGGGAAGCATGGGAAGTCTAGCTCATTTGCAAGCTTCTAGACGCCCATTGGCTAGAGAAGTGCAGATCTTGGCTAATGACCTTATGAGGTTAGAAGTAAATGAGAAGGGAGGATTGTTAGCTTGTGTGGAGGCAAGATCCTCCTTCCTGACAAGATTAAGGGGAAGCAGTTTGATGATGAGAAATTGATCCGGATTCGAGATAAAGTGTTGCAAGGAGAGGCTAGAGGCAACAAGCAACAAGGATGAAGGTGTGTTGAGGATTAAGGGAAGGGTATGTGTACCCCGCATCAATGATTTGATCAACACTATTTTGGCAGAGGCTCATAGTTCAAGGTATTCTATACATCCGGGTGCGACCAAGATGTATCGCGACCTAAAGCAACACTTTTGGTGGAGTAGAATGAAGCGCGATATTGTTGACTTTATTGCCAAATGTCCAAACTGTCAACAAGTAGTAAAGTATGAACACCAGAGGCCCGGAGGAATGCTTCAGAGAATGCCCATTCCTGAATGGAAGTGGGAGAGAGAATCGCGATGGACTTTGTGGTTGGTCTTCCAAGACAATGGGCAAGTATGACTCCATTTGGGTGATTGTTGATAGGTTAACTAAGTCTGCTCATTTTATTCCGGTCAAGGTAACTTACAATGCAGAGAAGTTAGCAAAAATATACATCTCAGAAATCGTTCGACTGCATGGAGTTCCGCTATCCATCATATCAGATAGAGGTACGCAGTTTACTTCTAAGTTTTGGAAAATATTGCATGCTGAATTGGGTACTAGGTTGGATCTTAGTACCGCGTTCCATCCTCAGACCGATGGTCAGTCTGAGCGAACGATTCAAGTGTTGGAGGATATGCTTTGTGCATGCGTGATAGAGTTTGGTGGCCATTGGGATAGCTTCTTACCTTTGGCAGAGTTTTCATACAACAATAGCTATCACTCCAGTATTAATATGGCCCCATTTGAAGCATTGTATGGGAGGAGGTGTAGATCTCCCATTGGGTGGTTTGATGCATTTGAGGTTAGACCTTGGGGTACTGACCTCTTGAGGGAGTCGTTAGATAAGGTGAAGGGCATTCAAGAAAAGCTTCTAGCGGCGCAAAGTAGACAAAAGGAGTATGCGGACCAAAGGTTAGAGACTTGGAGTTCATGGAGGGTGAACAAGTCTTGTTGAAGGTTTCACCCATGAAAGGGGTGATGCGGTTTTGGCAAAAGAGGTAAGCTAAGTCCAAGGTATATTGGACCATCTGAGGTACTAAAGCGAATAGGGGAGGTGGCGTATGAATTAGCCTTGCCCCCAGGGCTGTCCGGAGTGCATCCGGTATTTCATGTGTCCATGTTGAAAAGATACCATGGAGATGGAAACTACATCATCCGTTGGGACTCAGTGTTGTTGGATGAGAACTTGACTTATGAAGAGGAACCGGTTGCTATATTAGATAGAGAAGTTCGCAAGTTGAGGTCGAGAGAGATTGCATCAATCAAAGTTCAATGGAAGAATCGACCGGTTGAAGAAGCTACTTGGGAGAAGGAGGCAGATATGCAAGAAAAATACCCACATCTGTTTACAGATTCAGGTACCCCTTTTTGCCATTGTTTTTCTTCTTTGATCGTTCGGGGATGAACGATGGGTAAATTGGTATCTATTGTAACGACCTGTTTAGTCGTTTTGAGCAGCAGATTTTAATTCTGGAAAAACTGGCCAAGACCACGGGCACTGCGACGGACCGTCACAGGCACGACGGCCCGTCGAGGGTGCAAAATTTCAGCATACTTAGAATTCTGAAATTGGATACTGAAAATCGACTCTTTGTAAATTGTGACGGACCTGCAGGACGTGCCGTCACATCCACGACGAACCGTCGTGAGTTCCCGTTGCAAAACACTTCAACTTTTGAGAATTTGGTATAAGAAACGAGTTTCTGACCGTCAGGACGGAGGTGCAGGACAGACCGTCACTTGTGTGACGGGCCGTCACAGTTCACCTGGATTTTGGGAGGCTGCGACGACCATCGTGACGGACCGTCGCCGGCACGATGGCCCGTCACAGGTTGCGCAAATCCCAGGCAGAATAGGATTCCTCTACACGTTTTAAGGGTCGTTTTGGACTATTCTTTCCTTAATTATAAAGATTGAGGGTTAATATTAATAAGTCTAATTACTTGGGGGTTAAAAGAGGTAACCTTAAGTTAATTAGTAGGTTCTATTACCCTCTTTTAGTCTTAATTATATGATAACTAGGGTAAGGAAAGAGGGTTTGAATAAAACAAACAGAAAGAACAAAGGTAAAGAGAGGGATCGATCGAGAGGCTGAGGAGAAAACAAAGCTTTGGGAATTCTTGCTTGATCACTAGTCTTCGGTGGAGGTAGGTTATGGTTTTTACGATATTCGTAGTGAACTCTTAATAGTGAATGATATGTATTGATTGTATTGTAAACCCTGCTATATGCTTAATTGTATGCTTGCATGAATATGATTATGTGATTTTGATAAGACAAGCATGATGAAAACTATCTAATCCCAAATCTTGAAAGAAACTTTAATCTATGTTATTAATGATGATGCCTTGGTATAAAAGAAGGCTTGATGAATTAAAGTGATGGGATTGATGATGCCTTGGTATAGAGAAGGCTTGATGAACGGATAGAATGAGGTTAGTGGATCGGAGTGTCACGTTCCGACAAATAGTATTAATGGATCAGAGTGTCACGTTCCGACACATAGTATTAGTGGACGGGTGTCACGAACCGACACGTAGAATTAGGGGATCGGAGTGTGTCACGTACCGACACATATAGGGGATCGGAGTGTCACGTTCCGACACATATAGGGGATCGGAGTGTCACGTTCCGACACATATAGGGGATCGGAGTGTCACGTTCCGACACCATAGGGGATCGGAGTGTCACGTACCGACACATAGTGGTAGGGGATCGGAGTGTCACGTACCGACACAAGAGGAAGAAAGATAATAAATCTTGAAAGATGATAATATACTCAACATAATGAACTTAAACCCCAAATGAGTATGGTATTGAGGCTTGAGTCCTCATGGATGAACTTGGTGGTATTTATTGATGATTTAATACTTGTTGTTGCTACACGTTGAGTATTGTAGTTGGTTTTATAAATTACTTGATATATACTATTCTTATTTTGAGTTGGCCGATGATATCTACTCAGTACTTGTGGTTGTACTGACCCCCTACTTTTATGTTTTCTTCTTTGATTATTTGTGTAATGCAGCAAACGTTCCATCAACTTCAATTCAACAGTAGATCTAGCCAGTCTTCACTTCATCGGAAATTCAGGGTGAGCTAATGCGTCTAGCTTGGACTGGGTCTTCTTCTTCAAGTCTTGATGCCTTGAACTTCCGGCATGGACTAGCTAGTATTTGTTTTAGCTTCTTAGATAGTTTTAGTTTAGCAATTTGAGATAGATGTTCTTGTGATGATGACTTCCAGATTTTGGGGAATATAATAGTTTTGAGTTATACAAGTTGATTCTTGATTTTACTAATGAATTTAAGTCTTCCGCATTACTTTATGTTGATATATGTTAAAATGATAAGGGTTAAATTGGTTGGCTCGCTCACATAGGAGGGTAAATGTGGGTGCCAGTCGCGTCCCCGATTTGGGTCGTGACAATATCGGTTATTGCCTATTCTCATCATATGAGATACCTACTAGCATTAGAGAAGTTCTATGAAGGTTAGGTGGTGGTATGAGACTCTATATAGACATTGCACAATAGGCTTTGAAGGTGTTAGTTAGAGTCCTTATGTCTTGTCCAAGACCATTACTTGAATGTATTTAAGTGATGAATGAGTTTAAAATGAAGTAATGAACGTAATGACTTAAGTTAATAAATTATGTAAAACAAATAAGTACTTACCTAGAGTAGTTAAGGTTTGTCTAGTTAAGGTGTAAAGGGGGCATATGAATGGTCACTTCGAATCTTATCTAGATAAGTCTTAAGAATGACTCTAGTTAGGGAAGATGTTGATTTTGTGGACATGATCTAAGCCATAGGTAGTCTTAAGGATTATTTAGGTAGTCTTGAAGATTTCAATCATGGACGTTGTCTTCTTGATTTACTTAAGTAAGTATTTTGATAGACTTGGTAGGGAAACTGTCATATTATTCATGTTATGTGTTTTGGTGTCTTCTAAGTGTGTATATGTCTCATTATGAGTAGTCTTGAGGATCATTTAGGCATGCTTAAAGAGGGTGTATGGGCGATCTCTCTTTCTGTTTCTTAAGTAAGTCTTAGGATAGATTTTAGTGGGATATTTATATCTTAGAAGGTGTCTTACGTGAAGGTAAGCAACTTCACTGTAACAGTGACTGAATGCACTGTACAATGAGTTGAAGTCACTGCTGCTTCAAAACTGCTATAAATTGACTAAATGGTATCTTATGTGTTTCTAAGGTGTTAAATGTTGTTCTTATGATTATGTTATGACATTTAAGTAAAAAAGATGCATATTTATAATAAATGTTTGTTTTAATGATTTTATGCATAATGCCATACTTAGTACAATTGTTTGTACTAACTTCATTCATTTTGTTATCTCTAAAGGTACAGGTGAAAGGTGAGAAGGATCGTGAAGGATATATTGGATTCTAGAGTCATTCAAGAAAAGTTGAAGTATGTCCTCAACTAACTCGAGGGCATATACAAATGTCTTTTATTTCCTTTGAAGTATTGTAATTGACTAGGTATTCTATATGTTGAAGTATGGGTCGTGTCCTGAGTATTCTCGTGTCTAAGTTTGATGAGATTGAGACCTAGTATTACCTATGATTTTTAATGAAAGATGTTATTAAAGATATTCTAATGTTTTTGTGAAAAGTTTTAATTCTGCACTTCTTTTCATTATGTATATCAAATGAACGATACGGAAAGGGATTTACAAGACCTCCGAGAGGTCAAGGACGCTTTTCATGATTCGAGATTTTCCCTAACTTCTAGGGTGTGGTCTCGGGTCTTAACAAGCTTGGTATTAGAGCATAGGTTATGAAAGTAGTCTTAGGAATCAAAAAGTCTCATCAAGTCATGTCTACTAGAGTCTTGACCATCGGTGTGAGTCGCGACACATCTATGGGGCGAGAGGCTGTTGGACGATAGAGTTATCCTTCTTTTCTACTCATATGTCGTGCCATAGAATAAAGTTATGACTACTCTCTTCTTATGAATTTCCTTGTGTTTCTAGGAAGATGAATATGAGGAGGACACCAACTATGAGGGTTGAAAAATAATGATGTGAATGAGGAGATTCCTCCTCAAGTTCCTCAAGTTGATCAAGGTATTCAAGGTGAGAAAGTCTCTATTGTGGAAGGAGGTAATGATGTTTCGGTGGTTCCCCCGAAGTTGAGTAATAGTGATATTAGAGAGTCTTTGATTGCTTTAGCCCTAGCGTGACTACTCAAGAGAATTTGAGTATGGTGCCTAGGATGAATGTTGTGGAGATAACTATGACCTCTAGGTTAAGAGACTCTGTGAGGATGAATTCTCCTAACTTCTTGGCTATAAGGTGGGAGAGGATCCCCAAGAGTTCTTAGATGGAGTATACACGTTGTTAAATGCTATGGGGGTTGTACCTAAGGAGAAGGAGGAGCTAGCTTCGTATCAATTGAGGATGTTTCTCAAGTGTGGTACACTCAATGGAAGGATAATAGGCCAGTGGAGTCGGTTCCTATTGAATGGGAAGAATTTAAGGAAGCTTTTCTCGGAAATTACTTTCCACGTGAGAATTTTATCAATCTCAAGCAAGCAATACAAGTGTTGTGGAATACTCTTTGAAGTTCTCAATGTTATCTAGATATGCCCCATCCCTTCTGTCTAATTCGAGGGATGACATGAGTGGATTCCTGATGGGTGTCACCAATCTAGTGAGGGAGGAATGTCGTACGACCATGTTACATGATGATATGACCCTAGCTAGACTCATGGTGTATGCGCAATCAATAGCGTAGTCTAAACTTGGGAGGATTGTTAGAAACTTGAAAAGAAGCAGTTCTAGTGACCAAGATCAAACTAGGTTCAAAAAGAGGGCTCAAAGTCAAGAAGAACCTAGGAGTGCTAAGGTGAAATTGGAGAAAGGAGGTGGTTCTCAAAATGGAAAACCCACACGTGTCACTTGTGAAAAAAGGCACTATGGGAAGTGTCTAGCTGGCATAGTGGTTGCTATGTTTGTGGGAAGGATGATCACAAAGTGACAGATTGTCCTACCATTGCTTCCATAGAAAGAAAGGGTAAACAAGTTTCTCCTAATGTTCCAAATGATGATGCTCCAAATAAGAGGTTTTTCTATGCACTCAGGACTAGATGAGAGAAGCCGGATGAGAATGGTGGTGATGGTAAGTCCTTGTATCTCTTTAGTGTTATGAGTACCTTCTAAGTGGGGGAGTATGGTGAGTAAAGGAATCTGATTGATTGTTTTGTCTCTTCTATTCAACTCAAGCTTGAGAGTAGAAAGTCATAGAGGTATGTTGCATCATACATTGTGTTTAGGGGTCTTGTTGAAATTTAATTTCATTGATTCCTTGCATTGTGCATTTTATGAATTTATGATTATGCTGTGAGATGTGTTTATATGGTTATACATTGCATATTATCATGTTTTCGTCATGAATTCCCTAAAAGATGCATTTTTGAAAAATTTACTGTAGCATTGCCTGCTCACTGTAAAAATTTTGAGAAAATATAAAATGATTTTTTGCTATTTTGAATGAAGCATGTGAGTTTTATGGCATGATGAGTTATAGAATTTATTCTAGTTTATTTTTATGTTGTGATGCTCTTGACTATGGGAAATTGATGTTTCTCATTGATAATGTGTTGTATGGTATTATTATGAGTTGAAAATTGAATCTCTATTCTTGGAAGTGTTCAGAGAGTGAAAAGTGTCATTCGAGGACGAATGTTGTCCAAGTGGGAGGGGGGGATGTGAGATCCCAAAAATAACTTAGGTGAAGCAAGAAACTAACATGGTTGTAATGATAGTATAAGGTCCTAAAATTATCTATAATGTGGTATTGAGGAAGTGTCTAAGAGTTTAGCTGATTTGGAAGTGAAACGTCAAGGGATGACCAAGACGTTCAACGACTATGTCACCTATGTGCCTCATATGTGGTTTTATGTGTTATGTGTGATTCTTGAGGTTATAATATCATCATATGAGTTATTATAGTGTATATAGGAAGGGTGTCAAGTTTCATGAAGTTTGGAGGTCAAACGTACAAGAAAGTCCATGACGTTCAAAAGGTTTACCTTGAAACGACCTTGTGTGTTTAGGCATGTCTTGTCGAGTTTTACGTGTTTAGTTTGGATTAAATTCATGTGAGAGGTCCTAAACTAGTATACGACCATTTGGGGGGGAAATATCCGGGCAAACATCACCAAGGACCATGCAAGGGTCCTTAAGGAATGACCCTTCATGAGTTCCCTAGACTGCCCAAGACAGCCCAAACCACCGAGGCAATTGACGCTCCGTAGGTGAGCTCCCCTCGATGGAAACTTAGTAGTGGGGAAGGAGAGGCCAAAGACCAGCCTCAATACCAGACCACGTACCAACAGGACAGTCCGTTGGTCAAGGGATGGGTCGTCGATGGTCTTTCCGTCTGTGAGGTTGTTCCTACGCAGCTTCACTGTAAGTTGAGGGGTGAAGTTGTAAATTCACCCACGTCCAAATAAAAGAAAGGGAGGATCCTTGAGGGTCTTTTGGGTATTTTAAATTTATTTCTAAGCTTGAAACACTTAGAAGAATTCATTCTCCAAAATCAAAATCCAAATTCCCTTAGAAATTATCTAGAACTCCATTGGACCCAAAACTCAAGGAAGGACTTGGATTGGAGAAATGAGCGGAGATTCTTCATCAAGTTGTAGGATTAGCTTTATTGAGGTATGGTTTTTAATCCTTTAAACTCTATTCATCAAGGATCCCAACTTTCAAAAATGTTTTCTAAGTTTTCAAAGATGAACTATCCATTTCATGATCTATCCATGGGTTCTTTCATTAAAGGTTTTTAAAAGCATTGTATGTTTATTGAATTATTGTCGATTAGATGATTTTAACTCAATTAAACTGTGAACCCATGTAATTAATGAACCGCAGTTTTTGACTACTTTATGGGTTAAGTGATTTGGACTTAATGCTTATGAATTCTAGTGTAGTTCCTATAGGCTATTGATTGATATAACAATTGTATTGAATTGATATCTAGGCTGTCTTAGATTTATGAATCTTTATTGAATTGACACAGTTTAATTGAATATCATAGTTTATGCATTGAATTGATGTTCATGGCCATGGGTAAGGGCCTTATGGTATTGAATTGGAAGATTTAGCATTTGATTGAAGTGTTGAGGATGTAGTGGTGGTACGCTGACTAATTCCCTTTATTTTATGTTTAATAGACTTCAATTATGTTGTGATTTGTATGTTCCACCTATGGTGGTGGTTTTATGTGATTTACTTGCAATTGATGTGGCCTTGTTGGCGTTACTTTATGTAATATGATGATCATGGCCTTGTAGGCACTACTTGAAGTATTTTGATGATTTGTGTAGTTGATTATGTGAAGTTGGATCATATCTATATACATAATAAGTAATGTAAAGTATGTTTTTTATTGATGTTATTAAGGTGATCATGTTAGACTATGACTATATCTTTATGTGTATAGTCTTAAGGTTGATGCATGGTTATTCCTACTTGACTATATGAGTCTATGATGGTCATATTGATGATTATATGTCAGTGTATATGACTACTTAAAGATGGTAATGGTTATTTCTATGTGCTTATAGAATGACATGTAGTATGTGTTAAAGTAAAGTATGTTGCGTCTTGTCTTGGTTAACTTGTGCCCCTTACTTTATGCATATATAAATGTGAATATGAGGTGTTTTGACTTAGGATGATAAAGCCTCTTAGTATTGTATGTATGAATGACATGAGACCTTAAATGATGTTACGAGATTTCTTTATGTGAACCTTGAATCTAGTGGTAAGGTTATGAATGTTGAAGTCGAAAGTCGTAATGGTATCCTTCAAGTAAAGGAATGATAGACTTAAGGTTTGTTGAATTGAAAGGAATCATATCAAACCTTAGGAGAGTCATTATGAGCTTCTTGTCGCCATTGTAAGGTAGCCCTAGTGGACCTCTTTGGTAGGGTAAATGTGATTGAGTTATGAACTTGATATAGAACCCCTTTATATGAACCTTTAATGTAAACTAATCTATGAGAACAAAGGATAGCACCGAGTGATTATGGTAAGGGAAGTAGTTCTAGTTAAAGAATTAGACTAGAGTACAAAGCACGCCCTTCATATTCCTTAAATATGTGTCTACATGGGATGTGTCCAAGTTCTACCATTGGCAAGTAAACACCCTCATCGAAGTAGGTCAGAACTCCGAATTCCATGGCTATCTATCATGGTTTATGTCGGTTATTGCCTATTCTCATCATCTGAGATATCAACTAGCATTAGAGAAGTTCTATGAAGTTTAGGTGGTGGTATGGGACTTTATCTAGACATTTCACAGTAGGCTTTGAAGTTATTAGTATGAGTCCCTAGGTTTTGTCCAAGACCATTAGTGAATGTATTTATGTGATGAATGAGTTTTAAATGAACTAATGAATGTAATGACTTAAGTTAGTAGAGTATGTTAAAAAAATAAGTACTTACCTAGAGTAGTTAAGGGTTGTCTAGTTAAGGTGTGAAGGGGGCATATGAATGGTCACTTCGTATCTTATCTAGATAAGTCTTAAGATTGACTCTAATTAGGGAAGATGTTTATTATGTGGACATGATCTAAGCCATAGGTAGTCTTAAGGATTATTTAGGTAGTCTTGAAGAGGTCACTCATGGACGTTATCTTCTTGATTTACTTAAGCAAGTCTTTTGATAGCCTTGGTAAGGAAACTGTCATATTATACATCTTATGTGTTTTCGTGTCTTGTAAGTGTGTATATGTCTCATTATGAGTAGTTTTGGGGATCATTTAGGCATGCTTAGAGAGGGTGTATTGGCAGTATCTCTTTCGGTTTCTTAAGTGAGTCTTAGGATAGCTTTAGTGGGATAATTACATGTTAGAAGATGTCTTAGGCGAAGGTAAGCAATTTCACTGTAATAGTGAAGAATTCACTGTACAGTGAGTTGATGTCACTGTAATGTTGCTTCAAAAATGCTATAAATTTACTGAATGTTATCTTATGTGTTTCTAAGGTGTTAAATATTTTTCTTATAATTATGTTATGATATTTAAGTAAAAAAAGATACATATTTCTAATTAATACCCATTTTCATGATTTTATGTGTAATGCCATACTTAGTACATTTGTTTGTACTAACAACATTCATTTTGTTATTTCTAAAGGTGTAGGTTATAGGTGAGAAGGATTGTGAAGGAGAGCTTGAATTCTAGATTCATCAAGCAATGTTGAAGTATGTCCATAATTGACTCGAGGGCATATATAGATGTCTTTTATTTCCTTTGAAGTATTGTAATAGACTAAGTATTTTTATATTTTGAAGTATGGGCCGTGTCTTAAGTATTCTTGGGTATAAGTTTGATGAGACTAAAAGTTAGTATGTCCTATGATTTCTAATGAAAGAGGTTATTAAAAATATTCTAATGTTTTATGAAAAGTTTTAATTCCTCACTACTTTTCGTTACGTATATGCGATGAACTATACGAAAAGGACTTGTATAAGACCTCCGAGAGGTCAAGTACACGTGTCGCAATTCGAGATTGACCCTAAATTCTAGGGTGTGGTCTCGAGTAGTGACACTCCTATTAGTGGATTTATTATTATAATGTGGTAAAGGATAATTACATATTGATCACGAATGTTGTGTTGGTCCTAAAAGAGAGGTTTAACCCTTTATCCGTATTTGTTTAATCAAACATATCATGTTGCTCTTAAGGAGATCAAGTTGAAGTTCACAGATATATTCTAAAGGTTTGAATAATTAGTGGATAAATATATTTGGCGATGAGAAGGTTTAGCTGCTGACCATGTTGTTACCTTGGTCTCGAGATGGTAACTTTGGGGGTCACGTGATACTTACGCTCGCTCACATTGTTGATCATAAAAAGGCAAGCTTAGTAATTTTACTTTAGTGTAAAATGTCATATGTGGGGGAGATACACTTGTCCAAAAGGAGTTAATTAACATAGTCACCATCACTTTGGAAATTTATGATTGGTGAATTTAGTATGCGACTGTGTGCGTGCGAGCGCGCATGCGTGCATGCGTTCGAGCGTGCGTGTATGTGTGTATGTGTGTGGTGTGTGTGTTAACCCTTGGTAACCTTAAGATGATACTTTGGTATGAATGGTGGAATTAGACACTACTCATGCATTGCACATACATCCTTTAAATAATCCATGAATTAATTATATATATGCCCAAAATTTCTATCAAACATTGTACAAATAACATCATATATAACACATGGACTACTAAAAATTGCTCATTTTACAAGAGTTTTATCGCAGATGTCAATATAACCCCGACTTATTTTATCAAATTGAGAAGGTTCAAAGAACCCCTCTAATAACATACAATCTGTGGAGGTCCTTACCCTCTATAATTCAAAAAAAAATTAATACACTATTTTACCATTGCAGGGATTTTCTTTTCTAGTGCAATTCCAAGCGCTTCTTTTGACAAATTATTTCTTCCGGACTCTTCATTTATCCAATTATTATTTCTTCACTTTCATTAATTTTTCTCATGTGCTCTCTCTATTCAAAACTTCACCGTAATTTAGATATAAATAGTATCACTTGTGAGTTCTCTTTCTTTCGTTTTCACAATTTTGCCTTAATTAAAAATAAATCGCCTGAATTATTTCTACAAAGTTTCCAGATTTATATCCTAATTCTAGATTTCCTTGAAAAGGTTAAATTTGTGAATCAATGATTTGCCTCGATATTCTCCAACGTCTTCATCAAAGCATCTCAAAGTCATATTTGACATCGTCAATTTTGTCGTCGATGACATCAATGTATATACAGGTATGACATGCATCTGTTAGTTGATTTTTTGACCAAAAAAGTACGTGTAGTAACTTTGAACATTACCATCTTTATCTTTTTCGGTCGCTTTGTAAACGTGAAGCTACAAATTGCTATAGTTTAATGTCAATTTTTTAAAAAATAATTGGTACAAATGGTAAAATATTTTCTTGTGTATTTTTCACTTCAATTGGCTTTCATATGTATTTGATTATCGGCGACAATATTATGAACAAGTCTCAGAAGTTCATGACAATTAGATATTATGTGTTTCAATTATTTTGTAATTTGGATGTGTTGTTCTAGTTGCTTCGAATGCAGTTCCTTTAGGTAAAAATTGGTTAGTGCAAGAATTGTCATCAGTGTACTTTTACTTTATTTTTAGCATTGACATCAATAGAGTTGGCTTGCTGGAAATTCTTGCTACTTCAATTACTTATACTTATGTTGATTTTCTATGCCTCATCCGGCTGCAAAAAAATTTGTAAAACTCCCTTGGTAAAGCTTTTATTAATATATCCTCAAATAATAGAGATGTTGGGATGTAATTCTCATTGTTGCCGTCGTCTTTGAATTTTTTTTTAAACTTATCCTAACTTATGATTAGTCTACTTAAGAAAGATGAATTCAACTTACATACACTTGAAAATACTAAAAAAGTTTTTACAAATGTGTTTATCATCCGAAAATGTATTCTTTTAAGCATAAACATCATACTCAACTAATTTTTTGAAGCAGAAAATATTACAACATATATACTTATTTCTAACGGAAAGTTTGTTTTTATTTTCTAAATATGACAAGTTTCTCTTCTTATTTCAAGAAGATCTTTCTAGTCAATCATGCCTTAAATATCATTTATGGTGTTGAGTTGGAAAATGCTCAAACTTGAAGGTTCTTGTGTATTTCTATAGAATAATTAAATTTGATAGTGAGAAGTATTTATTGTTATTATTGTCCACATATTGATTGTAAGAATAGATACCATATATTGACTGAGATGGTCCAAGTTCTAGAAATTTTGAACTTCTGATTGTAAGGTCCTACATATGATCTAATGGTGGCTTGTTAATGGATGGTTAGCTCTCATTTTTCTTTATGCCTTTCTTATTTCTTAGATGAGAGAATAGCGTGAGTGTGTCTGTTCAAAGAATATCACCTCATTCATTCCTTTATAGAGCTCACATCATAATTTGTCGAGTTGTTCATATTATTGTCTCTGCTTAACTATGTTTGAAAAACTACAATATGTAGATTGAAAGAAAGTACAATTTTTATACTTAGTCCTCTATATCATCATTTAGATCAAAAACTATATAAGTCTTTATATGGTATATTCATCTAGTTTTACTTGATATGTCCACTCTCGACTTGTGATTGATGATGTTTTCAGGACAAATCTGTTATGTGTCTCCTATACATATTCTTGAACTTTCATGATCTACCTCTTCATTCTCATAGGAATATAAGAAAACAAATTCATTGATCACGAATGTTGTGTTGATCCTAAAAGAGAGGTTTAACCCTTCATCAATATTTGTTTAATCAAACATATCATGTTGCTCTTGAGGAGAAGGGTGGTTGCGACCATGTTGTACCTGGGTCGGGTCGACTCTGGTAACTTGTGTCAAGTGGTACTTCCTCTCGCTCACATTGTTGAGTATTAAGATGCAAGCTAAGTAATTTATTTTAATCTACAATGTTGTGTAGTGGCATAGATACACTTGTCTAAAAGGAACTAATTGACATATTAAACATCACTTTGGAAAACATGATATGATTTGACATATCATGTTTCTCTTGAGGAGATTAAGTTGAAGTTCATAGACATATTCTCAAAGTTTGTGTAATTAGTGTATAAACATATTTGGGGATGAGAAGAGTTGCTACTGGCCATGTTGTTACCTGGGTCTCGAAAGGGTAATTTGGGGTCAAGTGATACTTCCTCCCATTCACATTGTTGAGTATTAAGAGGTAAAATTAATAATTTTATTTTAATATAAAATGTGTAGGTGGCGAAGCTACACTTGTCCAAAAGGAATAAATTGACATAGTCACCATCACTTTTGAAAATTATGATTGGTGAATTTAGTTTGTGTCTGTGCGAGTGCGCGGGCGCAAGCGTGTATGTGTGTGGTGTGTGCACCCTTAGTTACTTTAAGGTGATACTTCGACATGAATGGTGGAATGAGACACTACTCATGCATTGCACATACATCCTATAAATAATCCATGAATTAATTATATATATGCCCAAAATTTCTATCAAACATTCTACAAATAACATCATACATAACACATGTTCTAACTAACAAAAATGCTTATTTTACAGAGTTTTACGTGGAGGTCAGTACAATCCAAACTAATTTTCTAAAATTGCGGAGGTTCAAAGAACCCCTCTAGTTTACATACAAACTGTAGAGGTCGTTATAGATATACAAACTCTAGAGGTCGTTAACCTCAGTAATAAAAAAAAGTAATACTCTATTTTACCATTGCTGGGGAATTTCTTTTCCGGCGCATTTCCAAGCGCTTCTTTTTGCAAAACCTTTCTTCCAAACTCTTTATTTCTCCAATTATTATTCCTTCACTTTCATTAATTCTTCTCATGTCCTCTCTCTATTCACAACTTCACCCTAATTTAGATATAAATAGTGTCACTTGTGAGTTTTCATTCTTTAATTTTCACAATTTTGCCCTAATTTATATATAAATCACCTTATTATTTCTACAAAGTTTCCAGATTTATATCCTAATTCTAGATTATTTACAACGAAATGTTAAATTTGTGAATTAATTGATTTGTCTCGATATTCTCGAATGTCTTCATCAGGACATCTCAAAGTTTAGATTTGACATCGTCAATTTTGTCGTCGATGACATTGATATATATGGAGCTATGACATGCATTTGTTAGTTGATTTTGCGAACAAAAAAGTAAGTATTGTCACTTTGAATATTACCTTCCTTACGTTTTCTGCAGCGTTGTAAATGTGAAGCTACAAATTGGTATATTTCCCTATTTAAAGTCAATATAATTTAGGTAAAAATTGGTTAGTGCAAGAATTTTTGTCAATATAATTTACTTTTTTTTAGCATTGTCATCAATAAAGCTGGCTTACCGCAAATTCTTGCTACTTCATATACTTATACTTATGTTGATTTTCTATACCTCAGCGGGTGGCAAAAAAAATTGTAACTTCCCTTGGTAAAGATTTTATTAATATATCCTCAAACGTTGTTCCATTGTTGAATAGAGTGTTGGGATGTAGTTCTCATTGTTGTCGTCGTCTTTGAATTTTTTTTTAAAGATTATTCTAACTTATCATTTGTCACGACCCAAAACCGAGCCGCGACTGGCACCCACACTTACCCTCCTCTGTGAGCGAACCAACCAATCTAAACCTTAACATTTCAATGTATATCAACAGAAAGTAATGCGGAAGACTTAAACTCATTAATAAAAACCAATAAAATAACTATTAATATTTATCAATTACTATCCCCAAAATCTGGAAGTCATCACCACAAGAACATCTATAATCAAATGACTAAACTAAGAGTATTCTAAAAGCTAAAACAAGTAAAAGCTAGTCCATGCCGAAAGCTCAAGGCATCAAGACTTGAAGAAGAAGATCCAGTCCAAGCTAGAAGCATTAGCTCACCCTGAAGATCCGGTGTGACGAAGACTGGCTAGAATTTACTGTTGAGTTGAAGACGACGGCACGTTTGCTGCACTCCACAAATAACAAAGAAGAAAACATAAAAGTAGGGGTCAGTACAAAACACGGGTACTGAGTAGATATCATCGGCCAACTCAAAATAGAAAACCATATACATCAAGTAATATTATAAAACCAACTATGATACTCAACATGTAGCAACAACAAGTACTATATCATTAACAATTACCGCCAAGTTCACACATGAGGACTCAAGCCTCAATACCATACTCATTGGGAATTAGATTCATTAGATTGAGTATATTGGCATCTTTCAAGATTCATTATTTATTCCCCTCGTGTCGGTACGTGACACTCCGCTCCATATACTAGCCTGGTGTCGGAACGTGACACTCCGATCCTCATTCTATCCTGGTACCGTAACGTGGCACCCGATCCATATACTATCCTGGTGTCGGAACGTGGCACCCGATCCATATACTATCCTGGTGTCGAAACGTGACACTCCTATCCTCATTCTATCCTGGTACCGGAACGTGGGACCTGATCCTCTATCTCTATCCTGGTACCGGAACGTGGCACCCGATCCCCTAATCTCACCACTTTCGTTCATCAAGCCTTCTTTTATACCAAGGCATCATCATTAACAAAGTAGATTAGGGTTTCTTTTCAAGATTTGGGATTCAATAGCTTCATCATGCTTATTTATTCACAATTACATAATCATATTCATGCAAGCATACAATTAAGCATATAGAAGGGTTTACAATACTACTAACACATATCATTCGCTATTAAGAGTTTACTACGAATAGTGTGAAAAACATAACCTACCTCCACCGAAGAATTGAATTCAAACAAGCAATTTCCCAAGCTTTGTGTTCTTCCTCTTCGATCAATTCCTCTCTCTCTATCTTTGTTCTTTCTCTTTTTCTTATTCAAACCCTCTTTCTTTTACCCTAATTAGCATATAATTAAGAATAAAAGATGGCAATAATGACCCACTAATTAACTTAAGGTTACCTCTTTTAACCCCCAAGTAATTAGACTTATCAATATTAACCCACTAACTTTATAATTAAGGCAGGAATAGTCAAAAATGTCCCTTAAAACGTGTAAAAAAATCTGACCCAGACTGGGATTACGCAACCTGCGACGGGCCGTCGTGCCTGCGACGGGCCGTCCTGCAGGTCGTCGCAAAGTTCAGAGACCCAAACTTCCACCAAGGGTCTGTGACGGTCCGTCACACCTGTGACGGTCTGTCCTGCAAGTCCGTCACGAAGTTCAGAGAGTCGATTTTCAGTACCCAATTTCAGAATTTCTAAGTATATTGAAACGAGACCCTGCGACGGTCCATCGTGCCCATGACGGTCTGTCGTGGGGTCCGTCGCCTCAGCCAATCTTCCAGAAATAAAATCTGCTGCTCAAAACGACTAAACGGGTCGTTACAATAGATACCAATTTACCCATCGTTCGTCCTCGAACGATCACAAAAAGAAAAACAAGGGCGGAAAAGAGTACCTGAATCCGTAAGCAGATGTGGGTATTTTTCTTGCATGTCAGTCTCCTTCTCCCAAGTGGCCTCTTCAACCGGTCGATTATTCCATTGAACTTTGATGGATGCAATCTCTCTTGACCTCAGCTTGCGAACCTCTCTATCGAAAATAGCAACCGGTTCCTCCTCATATGTCAAATTCTCATCAAGCAAAAGTGAATCCCAACGGATTATGTAGTTTCCATCCCCATGGTATCTTTTCAACATGGACACATGAAATACCGGATGCACTCCGGACAGCCCTGGAGGCAAGGCTAACTCATAAGACACCTCCCCTACTCGCTTAAGTACTTCAAATGGTCCAATGTACCTCGGGCTTAGTTTACCTCGTTTACCAAACCGCATCACCCCTTTCATTGGCGAAACTTTCAACAAGACTTGTTCACCCTCCATGAACTCTAAGTCTCTAACCTTTCGATCTGCATATTCTTTTTGCCTACTTTGAGCCGCTAGAAGCTTTCCTTAATTGCTCTTCACTTTATCTAACAAATCCCTCAAGAGGTCAGTACCCCAAGGTCTAACCTCAAATGCATCAAACCAACCAATGGGGGACCTACATCTCCTCCCATACAATGCTTCAAATGGAGCCATGTCAATACTTGAGTGATAGTTATTATTGTATGAAAACTCCGCTAAGGGTAAGAAGTTATCCCAATGACCACCAAATTCTATCACACATGCACGAAGCATATCCTCCAACACTTGAATCGTTCGCTCAGACTGACCATCAGTCTGTGGGTGAAACGCAGTACTAAGGTCCAACCTAGTAACTAATTCAGCATGCAATGTTCTCCAAAACTTAGAAGTAAACTGCGTACCTCTATCTGATATAATGGAGAGCGGAACCCCATGCAACCGAACAATCTCTGAGATGTAAAGTTTGTCTAACTTCTCTGCATTGTAAGTCACCTTGACCGGAATGAAATGAGTAGACTTAGTTAATCTGTCCACAATTACCCAAATGGAATCAAACTTAGCCAATGTCTTTGGAAGACCAACCACGAAGTCCATTGCAATTCTCTCCCACTTCCATTCAGGAATGGGCATTCTCTGAAGTGTTCCTCCGGGCCTCTGGTGTTCATACTTTAATTGTTGACAATTTGGACATTTGGCAACAAAATCAACAATGTCGCGCTTCATTCTACTCCACCAAAAGTGTTGTTTTAGGTCACGGTACATCTTGGTTGCACCCGGATGTATAGAGTATCCGGAACTATGAGCCTCTGTAAGAATAGTGTGGATCAAGTCATCAACACGAGGCACACATACCCTTCCCTTAATCCTCAAAACACCTTCCTCATCGATTGTTGCTTCTTTAGCCTCCTTGTAACACTTTATCTCGAATTCGACCTAGTTTCTCATCATCAACTGTTTTCCCTTGATCTTGTCAAGAAAAGAAGATCTCGCCTCCACACAAGCTAACAATCCTCCCTTCTCATTTATTTTTCTAACCTCATAAGGTCATTAGCCAGAATCTGAACCTATCTAGCCAATGGGCGTCTAGAAACTTGCAAATGAGCTAGACTTCCCATGCTTCCGGCCTTTCTACTTAAGCATCTGCCACAACATTCGCATTTCTCGGATGATATAATATAGTGATATCGTAGTCCTTTAGTAGTTCCATCCATCTCCTCTGTCTCAAGTTCAAATCTTTTTGAGTAAAGACATACTGTAGGCTACGATGATCCGTATAGACTTCACACTTGACCCCATACAAATAGTGTCTCCATTGCTTTAGTGCAAATACTACCGCGGCCAACTCCAAATCATGGGTCGGATAGTTACGTTCATGCACCTTTAATTGCCTCCAAGCATAAGCAATCACATTCTTCTCTTGCATTAGCACTGCACCCAAACCCGAATAGGATGCATCACAATAGACGATGAAGTTTTTACCCTCTACGGGCAAGGTAAGAATTGGTGCAGTAGTCAACAAGGTCTTGAGTTTCTGAAAGCTTTCCTCACACTCATCCGACCATACAAATGGAACATTCTGCTTAGTCAAGTTCGTTAATTGGGACGCAATAGAGGAGAATCCCTTGACAAATCGGCGTGGTAGTAGCTAGCTAAACCAACAAAAACTCCTTATTTCTGACACGTTGTAGGTCTCACCCAATTCTTCACTGTCTCAATCTTAGATGGATCCACCATCACTCCATCCTTAGAGACTACGTGTCCCAAGAAGGACACTGAATCTAGCCAAAACTCACACTTGGAGAATTTGGCATAAAGCTTCTTCTTCCTTAATAACTCTAACACCATTCTCAAATGCTCCTCATGTTCCTTCTTACTCCGTGAGTATATCAGTATATCATCAATAAATACGATCACAAAGAGATCCAGATATGGCTTGAAAATCCCGTTCATCAAACTCATGAACGCAGCAGGGGCATTCGTAAGACCAAAAGACATTACCACAAATTCGTAGTGCCCATACCTAGTTCGAAAAGCAGTCTTGGGCACACGTTGCCCGTATTTTCAATTGATGATAACCGGATCTCAAGTCAATTTTAGAGAAGACGCAAGCACCTTGTAACTGATCGAACAAATCATCAATGCGGGGAAGAGGATACTTGTTCTTAATAGTTACCTTGTTCAGTTGTCTATAGTCTATGCACATACGAAAACTCCCATCCTTTTTCTTCACAAACACAAAACCGGAGCACCCCAGGAGAGCACTGGGTCTAATGAAGCCCTTGCTCAACAACTCTTGAAGTTGTGCTTTCAACTCTTTAACTCCGCGGGAGCCATTCTGTAAGGGGGTATAGAAATGGGGCGAGTACACGGTTCAAGATCAATACAGAAGTCAATATCCCTATCCGGTGGCATACCAAGAATATCTG
>JAKWJD010001762.1:47652159-47734659 GCA_027705065.1 Solanum peruvianum
AAATTAACAATTTACGCAGCTCCACCACATGGAAGGAAAAAGAGAAGTTGTTGGAGATAATCTTCGTCTTCGCCTATGAGATATCACCGGACCTGCATCCAGACAATGCGAAAAGACATCGCAAGAGCAGTATCATTACAAACCACACGTACTTGTAGACATCATTGGTTCAACCCAATATCCACTGCATAATATTGTAAACCGACTATCAGGAAACATGCAATAAGACTGTTCATTCCTCTACCTTTATATCTTCCTGCCCTTACCATTCCTAAAAACTTTAACATATACTAGTACACTTGACTCTAAGCCCTTACTCGCTTCATTATTTATCATAGCTTAATTGTTCCACTTGTTAGAGGAGATTCCATGTGTAACCACTACAAACTTGGCCAACCACTCACGACATACCCTTACCTCTTCCACATCATTGCTCAACCCTTGACCGTACATTATACCAAGACTTTTTAACCGTTTTAATATGAAAACCCTTCCAAGGTAAGACTTATTTATATATTTACATCAAGAATACTACCCACTTCTCATTGTTAAGAACATGGACACCTTCTCTACCTAACCATTAGCAACACTTAAACATTTGGTTTCCGTTAACATATAACCTACTAAATTAACATGATCATTTATAACTAAATCCCAGTAACAAGGTGTAACAATACCCGTCAACACATCAACATAAGTGTACATACCATGCACCATCCAGTTATCGGTTGGGGACCAACATAACATTTTAACATCATCAACAACAAATAGTTATGAATATATCAATCACAATTGGTCCTCTCATGAAACCCACACTTAAATTCTTAGTGTGTTGAAACATGATATTCGATCCAATATAAGTATATGTGTTGGTACATGGCACCTTATCCAATATATGTATATGGGTCAGTATGTGACATCTGATCCAATATATGTATATGTGTCGGTACGTGACACCCAATTCAACATATGTATATGTGTCGGTATGTGACACCTCATCTAGTCAGCATAACCACAAACATAGTCACACTAATCATGAACAGTTCACATATACAAACATTCAATTATCATATTCGTGGCACATAATTGTGCATACTTTGTCATTTTATTAGGTTCGATCCAGAAACATTTAATCCCGTAAATGTATGTATTTAACGGGGTCATTATCAAGTTCATATCACACACGGTAAAATCAAACCATCACCTAACCTTAGTTCAAAAAATGGGGCTTCCCCCTATGTAACAACTAGGAACACATGTACATCCATCCCTTATTCGGTGCACAAAGGCCTATGTATGAATTCTACCATCAATTATCAATATACTACGCAGTGAACACATATTTAAGACTACTCAATTAAATAAACATATCCTACTTGGCATCAAGCATTCACAGAGAGATTCTAGCTCCCATCCTGGCTTCTGGACGACAAAATAGTTGATTCTGACCTGAAATTTGCAAGTTATTGTCACTTTTATGCTAGAAATATCTTTCTCCTTCCTCCCCAAGCTTATAGAAGACTTTTGTGGATTTTTGGGGTGATTCTCGCCTCTTTTTGGTGTTTTGGAGAGAATGAGAAAATAAGACTTTGCATTACTTATGTTTTTTCCTGACCATCCCGCTTTGGCGCTTCCCACCCCGCTAGAGAGTCGTCACCATAGTGGCATCATCCCCCTCTAGAGAGATGGTGCGGGTCCAGTACTTTCGATGTTTTTCCATTCCTAAATAACGACAGTTTGGGTCGTTACAATAAATACCAATTTATTGCTCGTTTCTCCCCAAATGACTAGCGAAAGGGATAAACACGAGCCCCTTTAGAAGTACCTCTAGCTAACGAATCAGCCCATTATGGAACAGCAAAGGACGGTAGTTTACAATTTATGTCTGGAATGAGTTCTTTACTCCAAGAAGCATATAAGGAAATGAGACAACCCACGAGACAAAAAGGCACGTCCAATCATCTGGCTTCGATTCCATTAGAGCGGTAGGTTCTCGTTGGAGCATGGTCGTTGAGGTGGGACTATCCCCTCGTAGCGGGAGATTGCAAATAGTAAAGGGGGGAAAACGGGAATGGTTTCCCCATTTCCTCCATTTCCCCTTCAAAACTCTCAAAAATCTCTCTATCGTCTTGCTCCAAACATGAATTTAAGGTAATGTTCTTATTCCTTACGTTATTTACATAAATACTTACTTAACTATGATTGTATGTCGTTAAAACTATTAATAAAAGGGTCTTGGGGTAGTTTTCAAATGTTTAAAAAATAGGTTTCTTAATTTGCTAGAAAACTGTAGCATGGACACTTCTCTAACATTCACAACGTCTCCACAATATTTTGAATGTAAATATTTTGCTAAAACATGATAGAAATGATTTTTAATGGGTGGGGGAAGTTGAGTAGTTTCTTGGTTTTAATCTCAAATTCAAACATTGTTGAGTGTTTATTTGTTAAAGTAATTTCATATTTAGGTACTAGAGGACTTTATAGACTCTGATTTGTTAAAAATTCTGTTAAAATTGAGGTTTTGGAGTGACATGATTGTGCCTGAAGTTCGTTCCTGATAAAGTTTGCTCTAACCACCCCTATGTCGTTGTAGCGACCTGCTTTATACCATTATGGCTAGATTTAGGCCTCTTTGGCGGGACCTGTTGGGACAGTGGCCTTTAGCCACTTGGAAAGCATAATATTTTCTTTTCCCTTGACCCGACATTGCCTAATCCCATAGAGATCTAACATGCACATTTCTTAATGTTTGCAAGCTTGTCTACTATGGCTGGAATAAACGAGGAAAACCTTCCTTTCGTCTGATTTTCAATTCTTCCTATCGGGAGAGGCACCACAATCAGAGGAGCATCAAGTTCTTCTGTGAGTAGGGAGTACCCATCTTTCATGCCCGACTGATGGATTTTTGCCGCGTCCATTAATAGAGGGCCCCTACCGCGCGCTCAGGTTTAGTGAGAAAGTTCTATGTCATTCTTCCTACTGTCCGCTGGGATGATCCTCTCCCTATTATCTGCATCTGAGGATTCAACATTTCTCTGAGCATTCATTTCATCAACAAAGTGATAGACGTCCCCAACACAAATTACAAGGTCAAAATGTGAGATTGACTTGGGTTGGGTGAAGAATAGATTGGTTGAGGCTGCGTGCTCGGACCGGGTCTATTAGGCTACTACACAAAGCATCTCCAGTAATCATTGGTCACCATATGCCAAGAGGTGGTTGCACTTACTTTTTCAGAAGGATCTGCCTGTTTGACAATCGCACCAACTTGACCTTTCATTGTGATCTAGTGGTGGCTTGTGATGTACGGGGAATTAGTCTAAACGTAGAAGAACAGATCATGTTCGAGTGGTAGATACTATACCAAGGGAACAAGAAGGTTTTTTTCCTGCCTGGACTGGTGATAGTGATATGTAAGCGGGTAGGCATGCCACTCTTGGACATCGACGAGGTACTTCCTATTAATTCCCTTTCTCACCCTATTTTTATCAGGAAGGCTTCCACTTGTGAGTAAGAGAAGAAAGACGGACATGGCCAGTAGCAGTCAAGCGGTTGCTCAGGCAGATGATAAAGGAGGGGAAGATGATGAGGCCAATGACACTCTTTCTACCAATTCTCAACATCCATTATCACGTGCTCGCATGAAACAGGAAATATCAGCTATCAGGAGGAGATTGTGATGCTCATATGCTAGTATTCAACTTTAGTTCTACCCTTGTAACACCCCGTAGCCAAAATAGACCAAAAATCAGTTTTTTTTAAAGAAAAATCTGATATTGCAACAAACGGTGGCATAGACAGTCCGTAGGACAGACTATGGTCCGCCTGCACAATCGTCGATGGGATCAGAATCTCCCAAAAAATTCAGCCAGAAAAAATTGGCCAAGCCTTGATCGACGGACGAATTGACAGTTTGTAGGTCAGCCGACGGTCCTTAGTCCGTGACCGTCGATCAAGACCCACCCCCATTCATCCATTCTCTTACAAGAGCTACGGATGACCAGTACGGTCCATAGGTGGAAAATTTGTATACAGTTAAGGGGACATGCAGTTGGGTCAACTTCAAATGGTGATAAATCTTACCACAAGATGAATTAAGTGTTTATGACCTACCCAAAGATAGATAATTGAATTATCTTTCCATTGACACCGACCTTCCTTAAATGAGACCTCTGAGTAAAAAGTTATGCCCATTTCAGTAAAGGTCTGTCGAACAAGACCAGGTCTTAAACCCAACGACGGGGCGTCGGTCAGACAACGGACCGTCAGTCCTGGCCGTTGTTTGGTCCGACAGCAACTTACCTAGGGGTCTTTTGGTCTTTTTCCACTTCGTATAAACCCTAACTTACTTCGTTTTGACCCTAACTCGTCATATTTTAGTCAGTTTAATCCTAAAAACATAAGTAAAACATATCTAAGTCAAATCATTAAATCAAAAGTTAGAAAATTAGAAGCAAGAAAGGAGAAAAAGCTCAAGAACCCTAGTTCAAGAACGAAGTAAATTTCCACCAGTTCCAGCCCCAAAATTAAGTGTTTCCCCATAAATTTTATCACCAGGTATGTGGGATTTCACTAGTGGGTTTCTTTCACCCATTGGGTCCCTAGTTTTCAGTGAGGTTCTTGATTCTCTTATCATGATTAAACCTAGGGTTTCTAGAACTTTGTTAGAACTACATGAATTTATTAAATATATGTTCCAAATTAGATTTTCATGTTATTACTCATATTATCGCATGAATTTCAGAACCCTAGCTTTGTATTTCTTTAGTTCTTGAATTACAGATGCTAGGTCAGATATTTCAGAGTATTTTTCATGGGAGTGAAGTGCACCACATCTAACGAAAGGGGGGATATGAAGTGTTTTAGGAAAAATTTTACTTTCTTTGTATTCTTATCGTGTGTGAGGTATGATCTTATTCCATTCTAACTTGACGTTCTACGTTTCAGATCATACCTCCTCGTAGAATTAATGCAAGGAATGCAAACGCCAGAAATGCAAACACTGCTCCAAATGTAAATGTGAAGCTACAAATTGGTATATTTTGCCCTGTTTAATATCAATTATTTAAAAAAAAATTAGTACAGATTGGATAAGATATTTTCTTGTGTATTCTTCCCTGTAATTGAGTTTCATATGTGTTTGATTATCGGCGATAAGATTTATTGACAAGTCTCATTAGTTCGTAATAATTAGATATTTTGTGTTTCCATTATTTTTCTAATTTGGATGTGTTGTTATAGTTGCTTCAAATGTAGTTCCTTTAGGTAAAAATTGGTTAGTGCAAGAATTTTCGTCAGTGTAATTTTACTTTGTTTTTAGCATTGTCATCAATAGAGCTGGCTTACCGCGAATTCTTGCTACTTCATATACTTATACTTAATGTTGATTTTTCTATACCTCATCGCGTGGCAAAAAAAATTTGTAACTTCCCTTGGTAAAGCTTTTATTAATATATCCTCAAACGTTGTTCCATTGTTGAATTGAGTGTTGGTATGTAGTTCTCATTATTGTCCTCAATCACTTTGGAAAATTATGATTGGTGAATTTAATGTGTGTCTGTGCTAGTACGCGCACGAGCGCCTGCGTGCGTTGGTGCGTGTATGTTTGGTGTATGTGTTCACCCGTGGTGACCTTAAGGTGATACTTCAATATGAATAGTGGAATGGAACACTACTCATGCATTGCACATACAACCTATAAATAATCCATGAATATATATATATATATATATATATTTATAATATATATATATGTGTGTGTGTGTGTGTGTGTGTGTGTGTGTGTGTGTGTGTGTGGTGGTGTGTGTGTGTGTGTGTGGTGTGTGTGTGTGTGTGTGTGTGCCAAAAATTCTATCAAACATTATACGAATAACATCATACATAACACATGGACTAACTAAAAGAAACGCTCATTTTTACAAGGTTTTATCGTGGAGGTCAATATAAGCCCAACTTATTTTATCATATTGTGGAGGTTCTAAGAACCCCTCTAATTTACATACAATTTGTGGAGGTCGTTAACTTCGGTAATCCAAAAAAAGTAATACTCTATTTTAACATTGGATGGATTTTTCTTTTCTAGCGCATTTCTAAGTGCTTCTTTTTACAAAACATTTCTTCCGAACTCTTTATTTATCCAATTGTTATTCCTTCACTGTCATTAATTCTTCTCATGTCCTCTCTCTGTTCAAAACTTCACCCTAATTAATATATAAATAGTGTCACTTGTGTGTTCTCTTTCTTTAGTTTTCACAATTTTGCCCTAATTTAAATATAAATCGCCTGAATTATTTCTACAAAGTTTCCAAATTTATATCCTAATTCTAGTATTTCTTACAAAAGGTTCAATTTGTGAATTAATTGATTTTTCTCGATATTCTCCAACGTCTTCATTAGAGCATCTCAATGTTCAGATTCTACATCCTTTATTTTGTCGTCGATGACATCGATGTATATGGAGATATGCCATGCATTTGTTAGTTGATTTTTCTACCAAAAAAGTAAGTGTTGTCACTTTAAAAATTACCTTCTTTACATTTTCTGTCATGTATTAAATGTGAAGATACAAATTGGTATTATTTAGCTCTATTTAATGTCAATTTTTAAAAAAAAATGATAAAGTTTGGTTAAGACATTTTCTTGTGTATTTTTCCCTGCAATTGGCTTTCATATGTGTTTTAATATCGGCGATAAGATTTATGGGCAAGTCTCATTAGTTCATGACAATTAGATATTATGTGTTTCCAATATTTTTCTAATTTTGATGTGTTGTTCTTGTTGCTTCAAATGTAATTCCTTCAGGTAAAAATTGGTTAGTGCAAGAATTATCGTCACTGTACTTTTACTTTGCTTTTAGCATTGACATCCATAGTGTTGGCCTGCTGCAAATTCTTGCTACTTCATATACTTATACTTATGTTGATTTTTCTATGATTCATCGGGCGGCAAAAAAAATTGTAACCTCCCTTGGTAAAGCTTTTATTAATATATCCTCAAATGTTGTTTCATAGTAGAATAGAGTGTTGGGATGTAGTTCTCATTATTGTCGTTGTCGTCTTTGAATTTTTTATCAAGCTTATCCCAACATATCATTAGTCTACTTAACAAAGACGAATTCAACTTTGATACACTTGAAAATACTAAAAATGTTTTTACAAATGTGTTTGTTATCCGAAAAATGTATTCTTTTAAGTATAAATATCATACTCAACTAATTCTTTGTAGAAGAAAAATATTACAACGTCTGTACTCATTACTAGTGGGCAGTGTGTTTCATTTTCTAACTGTGACAAATTTCTCTTCTTATTTCAAGAAGAGATTTCTAGTCTGTCATGCCTTAACAATCACATATGATACATCACTTATGGTGGTGAGTTGGACAATGCTCATACTTGAAGGTTCCTGTGTATTTCTTTAGAATAATTATATTTGATATTGAGAAGTATTTATTGTTATTTTGGTCCACATATTTATAGTCAAAACAGACACCATATATTGATGGAGATGGTCCAAGTTCTAGCGATTTTGAACTTGTTGATTGTAAGGTCCTGCATATGCTCTGACGGTGGCTTGTTAATGGATTGTTAGCTTTCATTTTCTCTATGCCTTTCTTATTTTTTACTTTGAGAGAATAGAGAGACTATGTGTGTTCAAAGAATATCACCTCATTCATCTCGAGCCTGTTTGGCTCAGCTTAAAAGCTTGTCAAACTAACTTAAAAGCTGGTTTTTGACTTATTTAACTGTTTGGCAATACTCAAATTACCTTATTTTAAGCTAGAAAAAAACTTATTTTAAGCCAAAAGTTAAAAGCTGGGGTAGGGGTGCTTTTTTTTTCTAGCTTATAATCTATTTTAAGTTGACCACATTTCTACCTTTTTACCCTTAATATTTTAATACAATCTCCAAATTAACCACATAACCCTTACATCTCTTTCTTCTATTTTCCCCTTTTCACGTGTGGATGATAGACAATTACTATTACTAATGAATGAAAATAAAATAAATCTTAAATCTTTCAAGTGATCTATTAAAATTATGTATTATTAAAATGTAAAATAAGTTGCACACATAACTTAAATAAAAATTTATGTTCCTCTTATAAATAATTTGTGATAATAAAGAAATATGTGAATGATAGACAATTACTATTATATGGATGAAACTAAAATTAAATCTTAAATCGTTCTTTAATCTATTCAAATTATATATCTTTAAAATCTATAATAAGTTTATATTCCTCTTATAAATAATTTGTGATGAGAAAGAAATATGTGAATTATAGCAAAATATAATTATTTATGGCTGTAAAATATAAATTAATTAACTTTTATTATGTTAACAGCTTTTAAGGTATTTCAGACATTTTTATTTAAAAAGTTGTTTATCAGCACTTATCTGCCAAACACATCAACAACTTTTTTTTTAACTTCAGCACTTTTATCCAAACGCATAACTGCTTATTTTAAAAATAAGTTTCAGCACTTTCAAAAGTACTTTTTTAAAGTTGCTTTTATTAAGCCCATCCAAACGGGCTATAAAACTTACATCATATAATTTGTCGAGTTGTCATATTATTCTCTCTGCTTAATTGTGTTATGAACTACAATATGTAGATTGTAAAAAAGTACAATTTTTATATGTAGTCCTCTATATAATTCTTTTAGATCATAATTATATTAGTCTTGTATATGGTATATATCTATCTACTTTTACTTGATTTGTCGGCTCTCGACTTGTGATGCATGTTTCAAGATATATTTGTCATCTGTCTCCTGTCCTTATTCCTGCAGTTTTCGTGATCTATCTCTTCATTCTCATAGGAAGATGAGCTAACAAATTTATTGATCACGAATGTTGTGTTTGTTCTAATTGAGAGGTTTAACCCTTCATCAATATTTGTTTAATCAAACATATCATGTTTCTCTTGAGGGGATTAAGTTGAAGTTCATAGACATATTCTCAAAGTTTGTGTAATTAGTGGATAAACATATTCGGGGATGAGAAGGGTTGCCTGCTGACCATGTTTTTACCTGGGTCTCGAGATGGTAACTTTGTGGTCAAGTGATACTTCCTCTCGCTCACATTGTTGAGTAGTAAGAGGCAAGCTTAGTACTTTTATTTTAATCTACAATGTTGTAACTGGCATAGATACACTTGTCCAAAAGGAACTAATTGACATATTAAACATCACTACAGAAAATTATGATTGGTGAATTTAATGTGTGTCTGTGCGAGTACGCGCACGAGCGCGTGCGTGCCTGAGTGCGTGTATGTGTGGTGTATGTGTTCACCCGTGGTGACCTTAAGGTGATAATTCAGTATGAATAGTGGAATAGGACACTACTCATGCATTGCACATACATCCTATAAATAATCCATGAATTAATTTTATATATATATATGCCAAAGATTTCTATAAAACATTTATACAAATAACAACATACATAACACATGGACTAAATAAAAGAAATGCTCATTTTACAGGGTTTTGTCGTGGAGGTCAATATAGGCGCAACTTATTTTATCAAATTGTGGAGGTTCGAAGAACCCCTCTAATTTACATACAATTTGAGGAGGTCGTCAACTTCGGAAATCGAAAAAAAAAAGTAATACTCTATAGTAACATTGCAGGGATTTTTCTTTTCCAGCGCATTTCTAAGTGCTTCTTTTTACAAAACATTTCTTCCGAACTCTTTATTTATCCAATTATTATTCCTTCACTGCCATTAATTCTTCTCATGTCCTCTCTCTGTTCAAAACTTCACCCTAACTTAGATATAAATAGTGTCACTTGTGTGTTCTCTTTCTTTAATTTTCACAATTTTGCCCTAATTTAAATATAAATCGCCTGAATTATTTCTACAAATTTCTAGATTTATATCCTAATTCTAGAATTCGTAAAAGAAGGTTCAATTTGTGAATTAATTGATTTTCTCGATATTCCAAACCTCTTCATCAAAGCATCTCAAAGTTCAGATTTGACATCCTTAATTTTGTCGTCGATGACATCGATGTATATGGAGCTATGACATGCATTTGTTAGTTGATTTTTCTACAAAAAAAGTAAGTGTTGTCACTTTAAAAATTACCATCCTTACGTTTTCTGTCGTGTTTTAATTGTGAAGCTACAAATTGGTATTATTTTTACTCTGTTTAATGTCAATTTTTTAAAAAAAAAAATTGATAAAGATTGGTTAAGATATTTTCTTGTGTATTTTTCCCTGCAATTGGTTTTCATATGTGTTCGAGTATCGGCGATAAGATGTATGGACAAGTCTCATTAGTTCATGACAATTAGATATTATGTGTTTTTCATTATTTTCTAATTGGATGTGTTGTTCTAGCTGCTTCAAATGTAATTCCTTAGGTAAAACTGGTTAGTGCAAGAATTGTCGGCACTGTACTTTTACTTTGTTTTTAGCATTGACATCAATAGTTCTGGCTTGCTGCAAATTCTTGCTACTTCATATACTTATACTTATGTTGATTTTGTATGCTTCATCGGGCGGCAAAAAAAATTGTAACCTCCCTTTGTAAAGCTTTTATTAGTATATCCTCAAATGTTGTTTCATAGTAGAATAGAGTGTTGGGATGTAGTTCTCATTATTGTCGTTGTCGTCTTTGAATTTTTTATCAAGCTTATCCCAACATATCATTAGTCTACTTAACAAAGGCGAATTCAACTTTGATACACTTGAAAATACTAAAAATGTTTTTACAAACGTGTTTGTTATCCGAAAAATGTATTCTTTTAAGTATATATATCATACTCAACTAATTCTTTGTAGAAGAAAAATATTACAACGTCTATACTCATTACTAATGGGCAGTTTGTTTCATTTTCTAACTATGACAAATTTCTCTTCTTATTTCAAGAAGAGATTTCTAGTCAGTCATGCCTTAACAATCACATATGATACATCACTTATGGTGGTGAGTTGGACAATGCTCATACTTGAAGGTTCTTGTGTATTTCTTTAGAATAATTATATTTGATATTAAGAAGTATTTATAGTTATTTTGGTCCACATATTGATTGTCAAAACATACACCATATATTGATGGAGATGGTCGAAGTTCTAGCAATTTTGAACTTGCTGATTGTAAGGTCCTGCATATGCTCTAACGGTATCTTGTTAATGGATGGTTAGCTCTCATTTTTCTCTATGCCTTTCTTATTTTTTACATTGAGAGAATAGAGAGACTATGTGTGTTCAAAGAATATCACCTCATTCATTTCGAGCCTGTTTGGCTCAGTTTAAAAACTGATCAGACTGACTTAAAAGCTGATTTTTGACTTATTTAGCTGTTTGGCAATACTCAAAATAACTTATTTTAAGTTTAATAAAACTTATTTTAAGCCAAAGTTAAAAGGTGGGGTAGGGGTGCTTTTTTTTCCAGCTTATAAGCTATTTTAAGTTGACCATATTTTTACCTTTTTGCCCTTAATATTTTTATACAATCTTCAAATTACCCACATAACCCTAACATCTTTCTTCTATTTTTCCCTTTTCACGTGTGGATGATAGACAATTGCTATTACTATTGAATGAAAAATAAAATAAATCTTAAATCTTTCAAGTGATCTATTCAATATATATTATTAAAATGTAAAATAAGTTGCACATATAACTTAAATAAAAATGTAATTCCTCTTATAAATAATTTGTGATAATAAAGAAATATGTGAATGATAGACAATTATTATTACCTATGGATGAAACTAAAATAAAATCTTAAATCGTTCTTTAATCTATTCAAATTATATATCTTTAAAATCTATAATAAGTTTATATACCTCTTATAAAATTTGTGATGAGAAAGAAATATGTGAATGATAGCAAAATATAATTATTTATGGATGATGTAAAATATAAATTAATTAACTTTTATTATGTTAACATCTTTTAAGGGTATTTCAGACATTTTGATTTAAAAAGTTGTTATCAGCACTTATTTGCTAAACACATCAACAATTTTTTTTTAACTTCAGCACTTTTATCAAAACGCATAACTGCTTATTTTAAAAATAAGTTTCAGCACTTTCAAAAGTACTTTTTTAAAGCTGCTTTTATTAAGCTCATCCAAACGGGCTATAGAACTTACATCATATAATTTGTCGAGTTTTCATATTATTCTCTCTGCTTAATTGTGTTATGAACTACAATATGTAGATTGTAAGAAAGTACAATTTTTATATGTAGTCCTCTATATAATACTTTTAGATCATAATTATATTAGTCTTGTATATGGTATATATCTATCTACTTTTACTTGATTTGTCGGCTCTCGACTTGTGATGCATGTTTCAAGATATATTTGTCATCTGTCTCCTGTCCTTATTCCTGCAGTTTTCGTGATCTATCTCTTCATTCTCGTAGGAAGATGAGCTAACAAATTTATTGATCACGAATGTTGTGTTGGTTCTAATTGAGAGGTTTAACCCTTCATCAATATTTTTTTAATCAAACATATCATGTTTCTCTTGAGGGGATTAAGTTGAAGTTCATATACATATTCTCAAAGTTCGTGTAATTAGTGGATAAACATATTCGGGGATGAGAAGGGTTGGCTGCTGACCATGTTTTTACCTGGGTCTCGAGATGGTAACTTTGTGGTCAAGTGATACTTCCTCTCGCTCACATTGTTGAGTATTAAGAGGCAAGCTTAGTAATTTTATTTTAATCTACAATGTTGTAAGTGGCATAGATACACTTGTCCAAAAGGAACTAATTGACATATTAAACATCACTTTAGAAAATTATGATTGGTGAATTTAATGTGTGTCTGTGCGAGTACGCGCACGAGCGGTGCGCGTGTGTGGGTGCGTGTATGTGTGGTGTATGTGTTCACCCGTGGTGACCTTAAGGTGATACTTCAGTATGAATAGTGGAATGGGACACTACTCATGCATTGCACATACATCCTATAATTAATCCATGAATTAATTTATTTATATATATATATATATATATATATATATATATATGCCAAAAATTTCTGTCAAACATTTATACAAATAACAACATACATAACACATGGACTAAATAAAAGAAATGCTCATTTTACAGGGTTTTGTCGTGGAGGTCAATATAGGCGCAACTTATTTTATAAAATTGTGGAGGTTCGAAGAACCCCTCTAATTAACATACAATTTGAGGAGGTCTTTAACTTTGGTAATCCAAAAAAAAGTAATACTCTATAGTAACATTGCAGGGATTTTCTTTTTCCAGCGCATTTCTAAGTGCATCTTTTTACAAAACATTTCTTCCGAACTCTTTATTTATCCAATTATTATTCCTTCACTGTCATTAATACTTCTCATGTCCTCTCTCTGTTCAAAACTTCACCCTAATTTAGACATAAATAGTGTCACTTGTGTGTTCTCTTTCTTTAGTTTTCACAATTTGGCCCTAATTTAAATATAAATCGCCTGAATTATTTCTACAAAATTTCCAGATTTATATCCTAATTCTAGAATTCGTAAAAGAAGGTTCAATTTGTGAATTAATTGATTTTTCTCGATATTCCAAACCTCTTCATCAGAGCATCTCAAAGTTCAAATTTGACATCCTTAATTTTGTCATCGATGACATCGATGTATATGGGGCTATGACATGCATTTGTTAGTTGATTTTGCTACAAAAAAAGTAAGTGTTGTCAATTTAAAAATTACCATCCTTACGTTTTCTGTCGTGTTTTAATTGTGAAGCTACAAATTGGTATTATTTTTACTCTGTTTAATGTAAAAAAAAATAAAAAAAAATTGATGCAGATTGGTTAAGATATTTTCTTGTGTATTTTTCCCTGCAATTGGTTTTCATATGTGTTTGAGTATCGGTGATAAGATTTATGGACAAGTCTCATTAGTTCATGACAATTAGATATTATGTGTTTCCATTATTTTTCTAATTTGGATGTGTTGTTCTAGCTGCTTCAAATGTAATTCCTTTAGGTAAAAATTGGTTAGTGCAAGAATTGTCATCACTGTACTTTTACTTTGTTTTTAGCATTGACATCAATAGTTCTGGCTTGCTGCAAATTCTTGCTACATCATATACCTATACTTATGTTGATTTTTCTATGCTTCATCGGGCGTCAAAAAAATTGTAACCTCCCTTTGTAAAGTTTTTATTAATATATCCTCAAATGTTGTTTCATAGTAGAATAGAGTGTTGGGATGTAGTTCTCATTATTGTCGTGTCGTCTTTGAATTTTTTTATCAACCTTATCCCAAAATATCATTAGTCTACTTAAGAAAGACGAATTCAACTTTGATACACTTGAAAATACTAGAAATGTTTTTACAAACGTGTTTGTTATCCGAAAAATGTATTCTTTTAAGTATAAATATCATACTCAACTAATTCTTTGTAGAAGAAAAATATTACGTCTATACTCATTACTGATGGGCAGTGTGTTTCATTTTCTAACTATGACAAATTTCTATTCTTATTTCAAAAAGAGATTTCTAGTCAGTCATGCCTTAACAATCACATAAGATACATCACTTATGGTGGTGAGTTGGACAATGCTCATAATTGAAGGTTCTTGTGTGTTTCTTTAGAATAATTATATTTGATATTGAGAAGTATTTGTTGTTATTTTGAGATATATCTGTTTTATTTCTCCTATCCTTAATCTTGCACTTTTCGTGATCTATCTCTTCATTCTCATAAGAAGATTAGTTGTCGAATTTTTGTAAAGCTAAAGCAAATATACTTTGGCATATGAATCAATTTTTGGAAGATACTTGGACACTTCAACCTTTCTTTAGAGATATTACGGGCAAGTAAGTCAAGTAACTACAGGATTTAATACATAATCATTATATTTCAGAATTGGACGAATCTTAAAAAATGACTCAAATTTAGTCTGTTAAATGTTATCCTGATTGATTTTTGGTTTGCTATTACTTTTGTAGTGTTAAACGCGATAGCGTAAGTTTTATTTTGGGATTAGATATTGCTAATCCTTTATTATCTACATAAGGTTGCTTGTATCGACCGTTGACATCCTACTAAAGTTTCATTCGCAGTGGCTTGTACTGGTTGAAATTGATACCATAATTATATTTCCATATATAAGAAGGTTTACAAGCTTGGCAGAATTTGACAAGAATCACGCACTGCCTTAATTGAGTTTGACAAGACTGAGAAAGACATTACTCCTATTGGTGGATTTTTTATTATAATGTGGTAAAGGATGATAACATATTGATCACGAATGTTGTGTTGGTCCTAAAAAGAGAGGTTTAACCCTTCGTCAATATTTTTTTAATTAAACATATCATGTTGCTCTTGAGGAGATTAAGTTGAAGTTCATAGATATATTCTCAAAGTTTGTGTAATTAGTGGATAAACATATTTGGGGATGAGAAGGGTTGGTTGCTGACCATGTTGTAATTTTTATTTTATTTTTTGCTTTTTAAACATAATAGTATTATTTTAATTGTCAAAAATGTGCCTCCTGTTATACTTGTACAGTTTTATGGGAGCATCGATCAGAATTGACAGACAACAGAATAGACGCATATGTTGCTGCTACCATTAAGGTTGGTCCCTGCAGCTTATCTAGGTCTCGAGATGGTAACTTTGGTGGTCAAGTGATACTTCCTCTCGCTCACATTATTGAGTATTAAGAGGCAAGCATAGTAATTTTATTTTAATCTACAATATTGGCATGCCTAGCTTATTTTTGAACTGTTTCACTCAGTCTTGTTTGAAGATTTTCTATAGTTTCTTATCCTAGTTGCTGATAACGTGTTCTTTTTTCCTTTTAGTTGTTGGAAGTCATTAAGTTAGAAGGTCACTCCTGAGGATGTTATAAGACTATGTGATATGTTTCTACTGGAAGTAAGTTTTCTTTCTCCACCTGTGGTAGTTGAGCACTTTTCTCGATCATATTTTCACCTTCCTTCATTATAAATGTAATCTAATTTATTAAAAAATTTATTTGAAATTTTTTTTTCAATATGTTTCACTAACAAGTCACTTCAAACCACCCAAGAAAATAAAAATTTCTTTGACAGCTTAAAGGCTTAAATATTTTAACATTATCGTCATTAAATAAAGCACAAATTTTAAACAATTTAATATGGCTAGTAATGTTTCTTTCCGTGAGGGGATTTATAAAGATAATGTTGACATTTTAAATAATATAGTAGAATTATAACTATAAAAAAATTTCTAATGTTTTAGTTATTATCATTATTCTGAATGTATATGTTTTAGTGATTAATGCATGTATTAGAATAATATATTAAAATTCATGTTAGCTATAATCTAATTATATAAATTTTAGTCAAAGAATTAAGGAGGTTACAACCCCAATAAAATGAATATGAAAAAATTTTGGTAAAAAGAAATAACAAATTTTCTTTAATTCTATATTAATGAATTGTTGCGACATTTCACAAAAAATCCCAAAATCCATTTGTAACAGGTCTAACAACGGGAGTTGTCGGAACTGTCGTAATTATAAACTACAATTCGCACTTTTAACCACAACTAATTGAAAGTTTTGTAGTAAATATTTCTTCTAATACTTCCTACTAAACGACTCTTCAAAAGTAAAAAGAGTAAAATCTTTCATTGACCAATATTATTGTTTAACTTTATTTTCCTTCTTGTACTTTATTTTGCCTTATTTTGATCCGAAAGTGAAATTTCAATCTACTTTCTACTATTTTTTCGAAATTAAATCTAGATATTTATCTCCCATTTTTGCTATCCTTTAAATTTGCTCTAGTGATTACATATCGTAAAATTTTATTTCAATAAAATATTGATTACTAAAATATAGAACAAGAAAGTGATAAAAGATATAACTTTTAACAGAAAAAATTAAAGAATTTATGATTGAATAAAAGTTTATTATAATTTTATTTGTTAAGACAAATGGTGGAACAAATCATGCATCCATATTGTTTAAACGGTTTCGTTTGGGTTAAACCAAAAAATTATATGCGAGCTTACAACCTTATACTGTGATTTTTCCTTTGAACTTGTTATACAAATATATTTTCATCCTAATGTAACAATTTCACCGATAAATTCTGACCATGGATTCAAAAAATTAAATACCTCGATATAAGTATATAAAATTTATTATTTTTTTGTTTTAAAAAGTAATTTCATGTATTTACTTTTTTGTACTAAATTTCGATGACCAATTAATGATTGGTTTGTTCTATCTTAATAGTAACACTTTAATTTTGACTAAAGATTTAACGGGAAAAGGAAAAATACACCCCCAAACAATCGTAAATGGTATGCAGATATCCTCTGTCATACTTTTGAGACATTGATCCCCCTGTCGTCCAAAAACTAGAGTATATATACCCTTTACACTAACGAAAATACATGTATCATAATATTATCCACTGATCCGATATTTATCGACGGATAAGATTGTGTCACGTGTCCCTAGTTAGTCTTTCGTTAGACTGAAAGGCATATATTCTTTAGTTTTTGGACGGCAGGGGCATCAATGTCCCAAAAGTATGACGCATAGTATCTGCGTACCGTTTATGATAGTATAGGGGTTTATTTGTCCTTTTTTCCCAAGATTAAAAGGTAAAATATATTAATTAAGATATCTCTCTGAATATATATATATATATATATATATATATATATATATATATATATATAGATTATTTACAGAGAAATCTTAATTATTTATTTTATGTTCAAATTTTTTATCAAATTGAACTGTTACTATTAGGATAAAAATATTAATTGGTCATTGAAATTCAGTACAAAAAAATAAATATAGATAATTATTTTTTAAATAAAATAAATAATTTACATATACTTTTATTGTGTTATTTTAATTTTTTAAATCCTAAGTCAAAATTCATCGGTCAAACAGTCAGATGAAAATATATGTGTAGAACAAGTTTAGGGATTCATAGAGTAAATATAATAACACATACTATAAGCTATAAGCCCACATATACAATTTAGAATTAACGGTACCGTTTAAATAGTATGGATGTGTGATTTCGTTGCTCCATTTGTCTTAATAGCTATAGTTAAAATAAAATTTTATTCAATCATAAATTGGTTGTTGAATTTTGACAAATAATTCAAAGGTAAAACTCATTAATTAAGATCATAAAAATATTAAAATTAAAATACCACCATAAAAATGTATTTACTTATTATTTAAAAAAAAAAGTGATATCCCTACTTACTTTCTTATACTAGATTTCACTAATAATTTATATTTTAGTTTTTTGACTAATGAAATTGAACTAAACGTTCAAAGGTAAAATACATTAATAAAAACTTAAAATGTTAAAAACAAAATACCACAATTATATATATATATATATATATATATAGATATATATATATATATATATATATATATATATATATATATATATATATATATACATACATATATATATATATACATACATATATATATATATAATATATATATATATATATATATATATAATGGAACAACAAAAGTATGCATCCATATGGTTTAAAACCGTGTCGTTTGGGATAAATCCAAAATTGTATGTACGGACTTATAGCCTTATACTCTATGGTTTTCTATCTAAATTATATTATATTACTCTACTGTCACAATCCAACCCATCGGACCATGCGAGCACCTATTGTAACACCTAAGTAGGAGAATCCTCGATTTCCAAACAGTTTAAAACGCGGAAGATTAAGGAAACTGAGGTAGATGGAATTTCAAGAGATTTTTGCATAATACAAGTTTAAAAACGATTCAAAGTTAACTAGTAAAGTAATTAGCTTCCCAGTGATCTAGTCTAAACAGGTACAAGAGCTTCTAAGATAACATGGTATAAAAGAATTAACAATTGACGCAGCTCCCACCACATGGAAGGAAAAAGAGAAGTTGTTGGAGATAATCTTCGTCTTCGCCTATGAGATATCACCGGACCTGCATCCAGACAATGCGAAAAGACATAGCAAGAGCAGTATCATTACAAACCACGCGTACTTGTAGACATCATTGGTCAACCCAATATCCACTGCATAATATTGTAAACCGACTATCAGGAAACATGAAATAAGACTGTTCATTCCTCTACCTGTATATCTTCCTGCCCTTACCATTCCTAAAAACCTTAACATATACTAGTACACTTGACTCTAACCCCTTACTCGCTTCATTCTTTATCATAGCTTAATCGTTCCACTTGTTAGAGGAGATTCCATGTGTAACCACTACAAACTTGGCCAACCACTCACGACATACCCTTACCTCTTCCATATCATTGCTCAACCCTTGACCCTATGGTACATTATATCAAGACTTTTTAACCGTTTTAATACGAATACCCTTCCAAGGTGAGACTTATTTATATATTTACATCAAGAATACTACCCACTTCTCATTGTTAAGAACACGGACACCTTCTCTACCTAACCATTAGCAACACTTAAACATTTGGTTTTCGTTAACATATAACCTACTAAATTAACATGATCATTTATAACTAAATCCCAGTAACGAGGTGTAACATTACCCGTTAACACAACAACATAAGTGTACATACCATGCACCATCCAGTTATCGATTGGGGACCAGCATAACATTTTAACATCATCAACAACAAATAGTTATGAATGTATCAATCACAATTGGTCCTCTCATGACACCCACACTTAAATTCTTAGTGTGTTGAAACATGACATTCGATCCAATATAAATATATGTGTTGGTACATGGCACTCTATCCAATATATGTATATGGGTCAGTATGTGACATCCGATCCAATATATGTATAGGTGTCGGTATGTGACACCCAATCCAACATATGTATATGTGTCGGTATGTGACACCTCATCTAGTCAGCATAACCACAAACATAGTCACACTAATAATGAACAGTTCACATATACACACATTCAATTATCATATTCGTGGCACATAATTGTGCATACTTTGTCGTTTTATTAGGTTCGATCCAGAAACATTCAATCCCCTATATGTATGTATTTAACGGGGTCATTATCAAGTTCATATCACACACGGAAAATCAAACCATCACCTAACCTTAGTTCAAAGGATGGGGCTTCCCCTATGTAACAACTAGGAACATATGTACATCCATCCCTTATTCGGTGCAGAAAGGCCTATGTATGAATTCTACCATCAATTATCAATATACTACGCAGTGAACATAGATTTAAGACTACTGAATTATATAAACGTATCCTACTTGGCATCAAGCATTCGCAGAGAGATTCTAGCTCCCATCCTGGCTTCTGGACGACAAAATAGTGGATTTTGACCTGAATTTGCAAATTATTGTCAATTTTACGCTAGAAATATCTTTCTCCTGCCTCCCCAAGCTTAGAGAAGCATTTTAAGGATTTTTGGGGTGATTCTCGCCTCATTTTGGTGTTTTGGAGAAAATGAGAAAATAAGACTTTGCATTACTTAAGTTTTTTCCTGACCATTCCGCTTTGGCGCTTCCCACCCCGCTGGAGAGTCGTTACCCTAGTGGCATCATCCCCCTCTAGAGAGATGGTACGGGTCCAGTTCTTCCGACATTTTTCCATTCCTAAATAACGATAGTTTGGGTCGTTACAATAAATATCAATTTATTGCTCATTTCTCCCCGAACGACTAGCGAAAGGGATAAACACGAGCCCCTTTAGAAGTACCTCTAGCTAACGAATCAGCCCATTATGGAACAATAAAGGATGGTAGTTTACGATTTATGTCTGGAATGAGTTCTTTACTCCACGGACCATATAAGGAAATGAGACAACCGACGAGACAAAAAGGCACGTCCAATCGTCTGGCTTGATTCCATTAGAGCGGTAGGTTCTCGTTGGAGCATGGTCGTTGAGGTGGGACTATCCCATCGTAGCGGGAGATTACAAATAGTAAAGGGGGAAAAAGGGAATGGTTTCCCCATTTCCTCCCTTTCCCCCTCAAAACTCCCAAAAATCTCTCTATCGTCTTGCTCCGAACATGAATTTTAAGGTAATGTTCTTATTCCTTACGTTATTTACTTCAATACTTACTTAACTATGATTGTATGTCGTTAAACTATTAATAAAAGGGTCTTGGGTTAGTTTTCAATATATATATACATATATATATATATATACATATATATATATATATAATATACATATATATATATATATACATATATATATATATACATATATATATATATATATATATATATATATATATATATATATATATATATATATAATGGCTAATTCTATACTTATACTCAAGAATAAGTATCTATGTGCCTAGATATGTTGTTAAGGGCTTTTATTTTATTTGTTTTGTGTGAGAGTTTTTCTTTTGGTTATTAACTGAATGACATACTCTATGGGTGGGTAATATCATTTTGTTCCAAGGGAGATTTATATTATGACTATAATAATCTTGCTTGGTTGAATTTTTGTTGTTATATATTCTTAGGAGTTGTGATTCATTTTCACTAGAAAATTTATAGCTGGATAACTCTTGTTTTTCTGTTTACTCTGCATGACATCATTGGATAAGTTCACTGAACTCTTTTCCTTCCTCCTTCCCATTTTGAAATGAGCTACGGAAGTCTAAAAATTTTTTATCAAGTCAAATTATCTTGAGAACTCGAAGAACATGTCCCCAAAAGCCGATACACGTCCGGAAGAAGGAAATGGGCTTCATATATGAGTTGCATTCATTGATATTGTCACGACCCAAATCGAGGACGCGACTGGCACCCACATTTACCCTCCTATGTGAGCGAACCAACCCATCTAAACCTTAACATTTCAATATAATATCAACAGAAAATACTGCGGAAGACTTAAACTCATAAATAAAACAACTCAACTATTATTATCATCCCCAAAATCTGGAAGTCATCATCACAAGAACATCTATGATCAAATTACTAATCTAAACTATCTAAGAATGTCTAAGAAGCTAAAAATACATAAGAAACTAGTCCATGCCGGAAGTCAAGGCATCAAGACTTATAGAAGAAGATCCAGTCCAAGCTAGAAGCGTTAGCTCACCCTGAGATCCGGTATGACGAAATCTGGCCCGAATTACTGTTGTGTTGAAGTTGACGGAACGTTTGCTGCATAACACAAATAACAAAGGGAAAACATAAAAGTAGGGGGTCAGTACAACCACACGTACTGAGTAGATATCATCGGCCAACTCAAAACAGAAGATAATATATATCAAGTAATATTGTAAATCAACTATAAACTCAACATGTAGCAACAACAAGTATCATAATCGGCAATAAATACCATCAAGTTCATCCACGAGGGCTCAAGCCTCAATACCATACTCATTTGGGAATTAAGTTCATTATGTTGAGTATATTAACATCTTTCAAGATTCATTATCTTTCTTCCTCTTGTGTCGGTACGTGACACTCCGATCCCCTACCACTATGTGTCAGAACGTGACACTCCGATCCCCTATATGTGTCGGAACGTGACACTCCGATCCCCTATATGTGTCGGAACGTGACACTCCGATCCCCTATATGTGTCGGTACGTGACACTCCGATCCCCTATATGTGTCGGTACGTGACACTCCGGTCCCCTATATCTACGTGTCGGTTCGTGACACCCGTCCCACTAATACTATGTGTCGGAACGTGACACTCCGATCCACTATTACTATGTGTCGGTACGTGACACTCCGATCCACTAGATTCATTCTATCCGTTCATCAAGCCTTCTCTATACTAAGGCATCATCAATCCCATTACTTTAATTCATCAAGCCTTCTTTTATACCAAGGCATCGTCATTAATATTGTAGATTAAAGTTTCTTTCAAGATTTGGGATTCAAGGGTTTTCATCATGCTTGTTTTATCAAAATCACATAATCATATTCATACAAGCATACAATTAAGCATATAGACAGGTTTACAATATCATCAACACATATTATTCACTATTAAGAGTTCACTACGAATATCGTAAAATAAACCATAACCTACCTCCACCGAAGAATTGGAATCCACAAGCAAGAAATTCCCAAGCTTTGTTTTCTCCCCTTGATCGACTGCTCTCTCTCTCTTTCTTTTCTTTCTCTTTTGTTTTATTCAAACCATCTTTCTTTTACCCTAATTAACAATTAATTAAGAATAAAAGAGGACAATAAAACCCCCTAATTAACTTAAGGTTACCCCTTTTAACCCCTAAGTAATTAGACTTATTAATGTTAACCCTCAATCTTTATAATTAAGGAAAGAATAGTCAAAAACGACCCTTAAAACGTGTGGAGAAATCCTAAACTGCCTGGGATTGCGCAACCTGTGACGGGCCGTCGTGCCTGCGACGGTCCGTCACGGTGGTCGTCGCAGCTCCCTCGAACTCACGTAGCCTGTGACGGCCCGTCACAGCCGTGACGGTCCGTCCTGTTCCTCCGTCATGACGGTCAGAAACTCGTTTCTTGTACCAAATTCTCAAAAGTTGAAGTGTTTGCAACGAAAACTCACGACGGTTCGTCGTGGATGTGACGGCACGTCCTGCAGGTCCGTCACAATTTACAGAGAGTCGATTTTCAGTATCCAATTTCAAAATTCTAAGTATGTTGCAACGATACACCCTCGACGGGCCGTCGTGCCTACGACGGTCCGTCGTGGTGTCCGTAGTATGGCCCAGTTTTTCCAGAATAAAATCTGCTGCTCAAAACGACTAAACAGGTCGTTACAGATATACAACTCGTGTATATAAACACAAAATTGAGTAGAAGCTCAAAAATTTTCAGCGAAATTGACCCAAAAAAGGCCCAAATTCAATTTGTCCTTTATCCTTAACTTATTTAATTGTGACCATTTATTTATTGTTTATTGTATTAACTTTAATTCTTTATTTGACTTGGTTATAACTTAGAGCCTGTTTGGCTCAGCTTAAAAGCTGATCAAACTGACTTAAAAGCTGGTTTTTGACTTATTTGACTGTTTGGCAATACTCAAAACAGCTTATTTTAAGTTAAAAAAACTTATTTTAAGCCAAAAGTTAAAAGATGGGGTAGGGGTGCTTTTTTTTTTTAGCTTATAAGTTGTTTTAAGTTGACCACATTTTTATGTTTTTTCCCTTAATATTTTTATACAATCTCCAAATTATCCATATAACCCTAACATCTCTTTCTTCTATTTTTCCCTTTTCACGTTTGGCATAACAACTTCAGCACTTTTATCCAAACGCATAACTGCTTATTTTAAAAATAAGTTTCAGCACTTTTAAAAGTACTTTTTTAAAGCTGCTTTTATTAAGCCCATCCAAACGGGCCCTTAATTAAATTCCAAAAAGACGAACTATATTCTTTACGTTAATCTACTTTAATAAAATTTCATTTTTTCTACTCTTATCAGTTATTGAAGATATTTAGTCAAAACTTTTTTATTTATTCTCCAATTAAATTAAAATAGTTTTCATGCTTTAATTAATCAAATTGATTTAAATTATTATTTCAAAATGAATTAAATAAATTCTAATTAATCTTTTTTTTGTTAAAATTCTAATCACTTATAATGCAAGTCAAATGTTTCTAAAAGGTCCAATTTTCATTAAAAAACCAAAGATTATTCTTTGTTTGACTATCTTATTTTGAAGTTATCGAATATTATAAATTGTATTTATGGTAAATCATTTTTTTTGAATAAAAAATAGTCAAAAAGTATTTTGGTCAAGTCGTAGGATAATTGTGTGTTAGCAGACACTTCAAATGTTTCAAAAACGTTTCTTGAAGTGTAAATAAGAACTTCTTATCCATTATTTCTAAATTTTTAAAGTCTTAATCTATTAAAGTCCTTTTAAATTAAGTTTTCTTGAGTTCTTTAAAAAATTAAATGAAGTTTTTTTTTTCTAAGTATTTTTCTGAAATTGTTTTATACGCAGAAATATTTCAAAAGAATTATTTTTCCAAAGATGGTAAAATTACGGCACAACAGACGTTTTGACAACTTCATTACCATCATCTTCTTGCCAAATGCTTATCATCTCATATGGTTTTCGAAAGAGGTTTTTGAAGCAAAGAAGACCTCGAACTGCCTTCATTCTGTCACGTTCCATTGTCTTTTCGCGAATCTAGAGTAAGAAAAATCAAGAATATATACAAATAACTGATGCCTTAGAAAGGTACGATACACACCTAACTCAGCTCTACTGCTACTACACTCCTATGTTAATTAACAAGCAACACTCATCAATGTCTCTACAGGTTTTGTCAAGCTTGGCATCACCCGAATACAAGATAATTGTGAATAACTAAAAGATTCAACTTTGAAGAATCACTTGACTGTTAATGATGGTTGCTACTTTGCATATATAAATATTAAATTGTGTGTACGGATAGTTTAATCATCAATTTGTGTATACCAACAGTTCGAACAAGATGCTTGATTCACTTAGGCAGTACTGATGATATAATGTATATATTATTACGTTTTCCAATTTCTGAATTTGCATTATAACATAATTTTATATACAAAATATAAATAAATAAATATTGAGCCTATGCACGCACGAACAAACACCAACTAGTGTGTGTTCCAAATTTATCGTTTTCTTATATATATATATATATATATATATATATATATATATATATATATATATATATTATTGTGGTATTTTAAAAAAAAGTATTTTTAAGTTTTTATTAATACATTTTACCTTTAAACGTTTAGTTCAACTTCATTAGTCAACAAATAAATCATAAATTATTACTGAAATCTAGTATAAGAGAGTAAATAGAGATATCACTTCTTTTAAAAAAAATATAAATTAATTAAAGTAAATAAATTTTATTTACTTTAATTTATTTATTTAAAAAGTGATATATCTACTTACTTTTTATACTAAATTTCAATAGGAATTTATATACTTTAAGAGAGATCTTAATTAATATATTTTACGTTCAAATTTTTAGTCAAAATTAAACTGTTATGATTAGGATAAAGCTAATCAATAATTAATTGGCCATTGAAATTTAGTAAAAAAAATATATAAATAATTACTTTTTAAAAAAATTAATTTGCATATACTTTTATTGTGGTATTCTAATTTTTAAATCCTTAGTTAAAATTCATAGGTCAGACTGTTACAATTAGGATGTAAATATATTTGAAGAACAAGTTCAGGAATTCATCGAGCAAAATATTATATAATTTAGATAGAAAAATCGTAGAGTTTAAGATTACAAGCCTACATATATTATTTTGAGTTTAACCCAAACAGTACCATTTAAACAGTATGAAATATGGATGCATGTTTTTGTTGTTCAATACTTCAATTTGTCTTAATAGCTACAATAAAAATAAACTTTTATTCGATCATAAATTGATTGTTGAATTTTGTAACATCTAGCAACTAAAAAAACTATAGGAAGTTTACAAATTGGAAATAGTTATTTTTGGAAAGAAATTGAAAATCTGGAAATTTTGCAAGTAAGTTAAAGTGAGGTTCTAGTCAACTTCAAACGGTCATAACTCCTAGCTCAAGATAATTTAGATGTATTTCCAGATATGGTTCGAAAGCTCTTGGAATAATCTTTGCAACGCCGCCGAGTTTACGAAATTTTGAGTTTGAATGAGTGAGTTATGACCTTTGGAAGTTGAGCGTTTGATTAAGAAAATGTCCAATCCGAAAACTTAAAGGGTAATTTAATTTTTTCCTTACCCAATTAATTAAAGGGAAAATTGTCTATAATAGCAAACTAATAACCTAAATTAAATGGAATAGCTAGGGTTTGAGTTAATTGTGCTCCATAGCAAACATTAGCTAAATTTTGCCAGCGTCTCTCTCCCAAAAATCTCGCTCGCCACTCTCCATTCTCGCTCGCCTCTCTCACTTTATACACAGAAATGTATAATTCTGTTTCTGTTTTGTATAAAGCGAGAGAAAATTGTATATACACATGCAAAAATGTATATCTTCGTGCTATACACTTAATTATACAATTTACAAACATTTTACTTCAAATATTGCAGAGAAAAAGGCCAACGAATTATACAATTGCAGTGAAATACAATTTTCTCTAGCTTTATACAACAGAAGTGTATATATTGTGTTTATATTTTTGTATAAAGCAAGAAAAACATATATCTTCTTGCTATACACTTATAATTATGCAATATACATACATTTTAATTCTATTCAACTGTATGCAAAACAAATTATACAATTGCAGCAAAATAGGCCAGCGAATTATACAATATAGGCCAGCGAGTTATACAATTTAGGCCAGCGAATTATACAATTGTATATGTATAACAAATTATACAGTTTTATGTTTGCTATGGAGCGCAATTATGCAAAGTTTGCTATAGCATACAAATATGAATTTTTTGTTTGCTATATGTGAAAGTTGCCCATAATTAAATCCATTTTTAGTAAATTAATTAGGGTCAAAACTTAGTTAAAATTGAAATGAAAATATATTTGTAGAACAAATTGAGGAATCGGTAGAGTAAATATAAAAGGGCAAAAGACAACAATCACATATTTTTTAAGGTAAAATAGGCAGTTGTCTCTTATAAGTTTATAATTATAGAAATCACTCAAAGTGATACAATAATATGAACGTTAATACATTAATTTGATGCGCGAGATACGTTAATCGTTAAGTATGATACATTATATTTTATACATGTTACTAATCTGATGTACATTATATACATGATACACTAATTTGATGCGCGAGATACGTTAATCGTTAAGTAGGATACATTATATTTTATACATGTTACTAATCTGATGTACATTATATACATGATACATTAATTTAATGCGTGAAAATAAGAGATGTTGAAAATTTGTAAAACTAATAGAGAATAATGGTAATAAGAGAGGTGAAATTTCAGTCATTTAAATAATATAATATATATCTATACAAAAACGACACAGTATAAGCGCACATATACTATTTTGGGGTTTAACTCGGAACGGTGTCGTTGAGACCAGTCTGCATTGCATGGATCTGTTTCACCATTTGTCGTACTACTTCAATACACGTAATAAGCATGCCGGTAACACGTGACCCCTCTTCTCCTTTTTCAGGACTGCTATAAAAGGGGCGGATTTGTGTATTACTTGTTTTCAACTTCCGTTACTCATTTTAGCCCTCTTCCTTCCCTCGAATTGATCGCTCTCCCGGATTTTACAATCGAATGAATTGCTGCTGGTTTGTTTCACAGAAAAAATGTCGATTAGCTTCAAATTCAAAAGCTGTTCAGACTTCGATTCGGTTGATATAGATGGCCGGACCTCTATATCTTTAGGAGAACTAAAGATCAGGATCGCCCGACTGAAAAATCTCAACGTAGGCAGGGATTTCGATCTCATCCTCTCCGATGCCGCCTCCGGTAAAGGTCAGTCAATCTCTTTTTTTTTTCTTCTCTTCCATTTTTATGCACACCGGTTGCTTCTGGTGAACTACACATGTGCAAGTGTCTCTGTGGATACACATATATGTTTTTGAACTTCTTTTTATTAATTCACAGTTATATATATCTATGTATAGGTTGTGTATATATGTTCATACTGTTGAATTGTATTTTTTTATGTGGATTGTTTGATTGAGATAGATAGGTTGATATATATCTATATAGAGAGATAGAGATGGACTGATAGAGAAAAACTTTCTTGAAATTTAGTGACTTTATAATTTTTCTAGGCTGATTAGGGTAAAAGATATATCTGCATTTCTATTTATGTGTTTTTATGTGTGTGTGTTTTGTATCTTCCAATCCACTGGGATTTACACAAAGTCTGATTTTTGATCTACATGCCTTGTGTTTGTGGTTGCAGTGTATGATGACGAAAGTATTCAGATTGCGAGTGGGTCAAGTGTAATTATCAGGAGAGTTCCTGCTAAAAAGACTCTTTCAACTATTAAGTGAGTTTTTAATACTTGCAAATGCAAAATCCTTTTGAGAACTTTTACTACTATATGTCTTATTAGGTATTAGGCCGATTGAATTCCTTTTATAGCTTAAATTCTCTCATCTTTTGCTGTAAAACTGTGTTGTGAGGTTTTCACTAACTTGGATGTATTGTATGAGATAAATTAGATTGTGAACTGTATAAGAAAATTGATGTTCAATACTAGATGGGCTTTGTATTGTTATCATGGTATTTATTGGTAATTATTTTAGTTGGAGCACTGTAGTGTCAGTCATAATTCTTATGCTTCGCGGAACAATGTATTTGTTTAGATAATGAGGTGCTTTAATAATGATTTGTCATTTAAGTTTGTTTCTGCTTTCTGAAGTCTCTCATATGATTTGACACGGTAACAGGCCAGCAATTGGTACCATGAAGTATTTACGGTTGAAACATGTTGATCGTATGAACCAGGTGGTAAGTGTGGTTACCATTTTTTTTGCTGCACTCATGGTGTCTGTTCCTTTTTTCCCTTTGAGAGTCACTTACAAACCCAAAATTTACGGTGCACAAGTTGTCTAATATACTGCATATGTTACAGGATGCGCAAGTCAATAAATTTCATGACTTTAGGGCTGACTTTTTTCCGCAGGATAAGGGAATATTTCCCAAGAATGATGTAGGATTTGATCAGCAGAACTACTGGGACTTTGAGAAAGAGTACCTCTTAGGTCCAAGGTATATTACTTCTGACTTTCTCTTTAATAATTTGGAGTAAGTTTCTCTCAGATTCAAGGTATATTACTTCTGACTTTTAGTAACATTACTAAAGATTAGCCACCCCCCTAATCCACCACCAGGAAGATGTATTAGAAAAAATTTAATAGAAGCAGCTTGGAAAACTACTGTTTCACATTTGTGCTTCTGTGTACTATATTGCATTATCTATCTTCTATTTTAGTCATTCCTTTTAGCCCATAAGCATGCTGATGTTTGTTGTTTTATGGTTGAAGGGCGATACGCTCCAACTTTCCAGCTTTTCGCAGTAAGGTTTTACCGGACGTACTGAGATGCCCTCTCTGTAGAATCTTCATGAAGGATGCTGTAATGATACCTTGCTGCCAGCTCAGTTTTTGTGAGAAATGTGAGTAGTATATGCATTATTGAGCAGTTTTGTCTGGTCATCCGTGCTTGCTTCCGTTATGCATTTGTTTCTTCTGAAATGCATGTGTCATGAGTATTATATTCACTCTTTGCACTTGTTATTACTTACCAAATCTCTTTTTGAGCGTATTGTGTTCTTTGATAATAATGATTTTGAGCATTGAGAATATACTTTTACTTTTTCTGGATGAATGTATCTGCAGGCATTCGTCTGGTTCTTCTAGAAAAGGCGAAGTGCCCAAAATGCTCTTCTAGCAGGTGTAGAGTGGAAGATCTGCTACCAAATTTATCTCTCAGGTGCACAATTCGGCGTTTTCTTGCAACTGATCCAGAAAATGCTTTACGCAGATATGTTCCAGGTGAAAATGATTGCTACATGAGAATTGTGAATCTTGAATAGAGACTGGTAGTGAATGAGGTGTGACTGACCTGTTTCTCGGTGCAGATGGTGAATCTGGCAATCAGGTGAAGGATATTTGTTGTGCTGTAACTGTTGCCCAACAGGAACCGGAGATGCCTCATTCACCCTCAGCTTCTGGAAAAGGATCCAATCAAGTTATGGGAGACCCACCTGTTGGGGAAAAAGCGTTGTCTAGGATAATGCAACAAACAGATGGAGGAAGAGGTCAGTATAATCGTTGGAATTTTCCAAGTATACATGATGACCCAGAATATTTTGAGGCTAAAAGCAAGCCTCTTAATTTTCTTCATTCCCATGATCAAGATGAAAGTATTTCTTCTGCATTTGTAACCAAAATTAACTTTGGATTACTCAAGATATTTGATTTTCTTATGCAATCGGTATCTTACATAGATTTGAATTTAAATTTGATTGAACCCATTATCTATTCTTTATCAAGTTATGTTCAGTAACTATTTTGCCATATTCTAGATCATTTGATGTTTTAGGTTTTTGTCCTTACCTATTATGTTGTGACAAAAAATGTAAAAATGAACTTAATATCGTTCAAATTGATTTTCTCTCGACTTAAAAAAGCTATATCACTGCTTACTAAAAGGTTGAGATTTGCATTACTTTTTGCACTCCTCATATTTGCTTTGTCTACTGGGTTATTCTTTGTTTATATAGTGGTTTTGCTGTAGTTAATGACTATTTGATTGCAGATTCTTCCATCAAGAAGAATGCAGACCTGTGGTGTGACACAAGAGGTAGGATTTACGGCTTTCACTGGCTCTTTACATGTGCCACTGGCATTATGAATTATTATCATGAACTTATGATATCTTAATTCTGGTTTTTGCTCATTAATAACAGATCTTTTATTATTGATTAGAAATCATGTCTTGATGCAGGTGGGAACATGAATTTTGCACCTGCTGATATTATGGAGGTATGGTACCACTTTTGTCAGCATGCATTGTACCATTTTATGGGTTTTAGGATAACCCTGAGATGCAACCTGTAATCCAGGCTAAATTACCCTTCTGTCAGGGGTATAATATCCAAGCTAAATATCTCTATATGGGTGTAAGCAATGTTTATTATACAAAAGTGAGGATAAGAAAATATGAGAATGAAATGTTCTTTCTTTTATATGTGAATAACACCTCGTTTTAGGTAAGAAATATGCTATTGAAAATTCCTAAATGAGTGTGAATATGCTCTAAATTGTGTCATTTATTGCAATATTTGACTTGATAAATGATGCACCGTTGGTGATTTTGAGAATAGTTGGATGCACATTTATTGCATGGGCTTGACATTTTACAAACATGAACAAATTATTTACTGTGCATGTACATGCATTCAAACATATTATAACTCTAAAGACGCAGGACATTGAGATGCCTTGAAGTGTAAATTATGTGATGAATCATCAGAAACATGTGCGGTAGTACTGAGGCGTTCCTTATCATGTCCATATCTTGGGACTTTGAGATGAACTATACCTATATATGTCTGCATTCTTATGAACTTCACCGTAACTGTGTAAGATCTTTTGTTTGGTTTAGAGTAAACATCACACATCTTTCCTCATTTCAGATTTTCACATAATCACATTAATAATTCTCCCTTTAGTTTGTCTTTCTTTAAAGAAACCCTCTTTGGCTGGATAACTTCAACTTATGTTTTTTTGCTTAATGAAATTAAAAATAAAAAAGCATTACCTTCTTATCCTGGCTGAGTTGGAGTTAAACAATATTCGGTCTATGTGATCAGTGATAGCAAGATAGATTGCAACAGAAAGATATACGATCATTAATACTGAGTAGGAAAGAAAAATGATAAGTATTTACTTAGTCATGATGTGGTGTTGGGCCTATAGGCATAAACTGACGGTTGTTTTTGGTTCTTAGGACCGTAACTGTTACGTGTATGGTTCCAATCCAAATCCAATGCTTCAAACAGGTAAACCTTTTGTTTGGTTAATTCATATTGTAGGCAGAGCGTTGTGTAATGTTTTTGCTTTGGCTGTGCTTGAATAAGGAAACCTCATGCTTACAGGAGGATTTCCAGCCTATTCATCACCTTACTGGAATAACAATACGTATTCCATACCACTGCCATTTGCAAATATGTATGGTAATGCTGGAAATGCTTCATTTAATGCTGATATGGTTCCCCCGGCGCCTGCTTATGTTCCTCCTTATATGCCATATATGCATGCTGGCATGCCTTTACGTGGGTAAGTCAGTTCTTCGTTTTATTAGCCTTTGTAGCTCAATGATTTCTCGATGCGGTTTATCTATAGATGGGCGTCCTTTATCATGTAAAATTCAAAATGATGCAAATGAATTTGCGACCTTGGAAACTTCTCGCAGAGAAATCATGAGAATGGGTGGTATGGCACTTCCAGCTGGAAACAGAGATGATCTCCCATTGAACCAATATGAGTACATGGGTGGCAAGCTTGCTGAAGATAAAAGGATAGTTCAGAATGAAATTATGGGAAGGTAATTTTAGCTATATTAATCAATAGTAGAATGCAATCGCCACGGGTTTATTTGTTCTTGCAATATCTAAAACAGGAAATAGTCTTCCAAATCTTAGCGCGCATTGATTGCTTTTGGATGTTAGCTTGACGTAATGCATTATTTGTAGTGGATGTGATGCGGTTTGTAATCTTTAGCTAAATGGTTAAATTAGTCCCTCTGGCCTCTCCTTTTCCATCCTCTCAAATTCTGAATTATCACATTCATAAGTAGTTGCCGTAGCATGCATCCTCCTTTTTCTGAGCACTCAAACTCTGAGTGCAAGAAACAATGGGATCATCTGAACATAGTGCAAGCAACAACGCAATCATCTAACCAAATATATTTTGTGAACGTTTTGTCTCTTAGTACGTTTATGTGTAAATTGTTTTATGCAATTGCATAGCTCTTAAGTATCTGCCTTGTTTTTGCTGATTATGGCTCCAATTATTGATTTGTATTCTTGTCAGATGCCACACTTTTGAGGTACAGCAGGTTTGACAAAGGGTAAATGTATGATTTTAAAAAATTGCTACTTTTTCCGAAGTCAGGTTTTGATCCTTGACAAACTTGACTCTACATTTGAGTGTTATTGGATATTAAATTCATTGACATCTGTCCTTTTGTCTAAACCACAATACATTTTTACTCTTGATTGCTTTCCAGCTGAAGTAAAAAGGTGCATTTCTTTTCCTTCAAAGTATATTACAAGGTTCTCCTTACCACATTAATATCTGTCCAAGTATTCTAGTGCTTTCCCTGTGCCACTCAATGTTTTGGCACAACATATTGTATGCTAGATAATTATTCACACTTTCCTTTGAAGAACTTTGTTATTTCCTTTGTCCTTCCCTGGAATAAGTTGAGAATATAGAACACAACATCAGTGAGTTTTTTATTTCAGTACTTGTCATTTTTCTTTTGCCTGTATCTTGCCTCCACCTTCTCATCCTTGTATAGTTTTCTTTTAGTTACTTTCTTTTTCATGTATGTCTGATTAAACTATGATTTTAATTAAAACTACCTTGCACAGTGGGCAATATTATCAAGCTGAGTCTAACTTTAAGGAGCATTTCCCAAAGGACGATCGAGTTGCAACAGGGAAGTTCCACAAGAAGAGGGAACCAGGTACAAATTGTTCTGAGGATCACTTTGCTCGCAGAACACACAGAAAGCAGCTCCATGTTGAGAAAAGAAGGGAGAAAAGTCGTCGTTCCTCATCTGCTAATAGAGACAAGGTGACCCGTCACTCTGACAGGTTCAATGATGGCTTTCTTGGTAGTTCTGATAGGCGTAGGAGAGAAATTCATCAACACCATTTTCGGGACTCAAGAAAGCGTCATGAAAGAGACTCTCATCACAGTCATGAAAGAGACTCTCATCACAAGCATTTCCCAAGTTCTGCACATCCTGTGCATCAGACGGCGCGATCCAAAGAGAGGAGGGGTTTTGGGCATGAGGCAAAGCACTCCAGGCACCATGCAAGACACTTCACTGATGAGGTTCGTGACAACAAGAAATGGAAGAGTAGCGGCTTTTATGAAGATTGCAGAGATGGTTATCATCACAAGCGAAAGAGAGATCATTGAAAGTGATGAATGTGAACTTGTAAATGAAGTTGCACATACATCAGTGTAGGTGAACAATCAGCTTCCTGTTTCCTTTTGAATATGTACCTTGAATCAGCTTGGCATTGTTGTAGTATTGGTATATGGTCTTTTATAACCCAATAGACGATGGAAATATGTAGGTGTCTGCAACTTATAAAATACATAAGTATTTAGGATCATCTAATTTGCAATCTGTTTGCTTTGTTGGTACAGATCTGTAGAATGGTTGGCTTTGTTGATACATATCTGTAGAGTAACCGGCTTTTGGAAAGTACCTCATGACTAACCCTGTTCATTTACGTAACTGTAATCCTCTTCACTTCTTTAATGTGAGGTCTGGCTGCTAGACAAAGATTTTAACCAGAAGCCATCTGGTTACAAATAGTATTTTGGATCATTTTATATGCTGCCCAACCATCGTTTTGGACACAGGTATGGAAGCTGATTTGAGGTATGTTCTCTAACATGGATATAGAATAGGCTTTCTAATGCTTACTGCAATTAAGTCCTATTCACTTAATTTGGAAAGCCTATCACTTCCGTCTAGCAGCCAACTAGGTCGATCAACACATAAAATGATGATTATTAGCAAGATGCTCCTAAAAATAAATTAAAATAGAATGATAACATAAATAATAAAGTTATCTTGCGATATGTTCGTGAGATGTAGAGATGCATAAATGCTTGCAGAACCTTCCATGATTTCACTATTAAGGGCAACTCGGTGCATTTAGTATTTCGGGTTTTATGATTTCATTATATCCAAGGGTAACTTGGGGCACAAAGTATTTAAGGTTCGTAGAACATTTAATGATTTCACTATCAAGGATAATTTGATGCACAAAGTATCTCAACTTTCCATGTATTTCACTACCCTATAGCGACTCAGTGCACAAAGTACTTCAGATCATTTGTAGAACTTTGCATAATTTCATACTATTCAAGGGCAACTCATGCACAAAATATTTCAGATTCGTAGAACCTTCCATTATTTCACTACCCAAGGCAACTTGGTGCACAAAGAATCTCAGATTTATAGAACCCTGCATAATTTCACTATCCAAGGACAACTCTATGCACATAGTATCTCAAATATGTAGAACCTTTCATGATTTCACTATTCCGAACAACTCGGTGCACAAGTATCTTGGATTTATAGAACCTTCCATTTAAATGTCATACTATCCCCAACGAAGTACTTGTAAGGACTCACTGAAAACACGCACTTCCAAATCTGTGCACTGATAATACACACTATCAATTATCTTAAAGTACTAGTGGCGTTTGTGTTGTAACAGACCGTCGAAAGGGCCCACCTTTACCTGCATTGAATCAACCGTTTGCTAATTTAGTTCTTTAACCTTCAAAAATGGCAAGATGGTGTTTCAGAAACTTTTCTGAACTCCTTCGTCCCAACCAAAGTCGTCAAAAGAAGTTCTAAATGGTGGATATGACCTGTATGAATAGATACAGTTCATGAAATTGAGCGTTTATATTAAGAAAAGAGTTAAGACTCTTACGAATTAAAGCTCACAACATACCACTATGTGATTCTTTTGATCTGTCTTGTCTAATTTTTTATGGACAAAATTACTTGATACCTATAGCTAGTAAAAGGTAATAAATATCCTGTAGAATTAGTCGAGGCCTGTAAAAATTAGCAAATGCCATTCCCTAGTTTTTACGGATATCTCAGAAACTGTGGGTTGTTGGATGCATGGACGCGTCCTGGGAGACATTATTGTCGTGCTATCTAGGTCATCCACGTAGTTGCTTGTGGCGGTGTACACATACAAGTACTTGTTGTCGGTATTTAGGTTAGATCATATTAAGTAGGACGAGAGGCAACTGTGACCAACTAATGTTTTAATCACATTCAATGGTTACCCTAATTAATTAAGTAAATATGTTGCATGTGCATTTAATATATATAAGTATATCCACACTGGAATTTATTACTTATTCAAGGTTAAAGTAGTATAATTTTGATCTGATAATGAGTGTGAAATGTCTCTCTAATGCCTCTTTTGATACAATATGCATCATATGGTGCATGATTCGGGAAAGGGTGGACTTATTTGTGGTGTTTATCTCCCAACACAAGGAGCTTAGATATACAGATAGATTATTCCAGGCTTGTTCAAGAGTACCTGAGCGTTGCTTGATTTCAAGCTACTAAAGCTGTTGGAACGAGCTAGTTTGTTGGGGTAGCTTGATCTTAACTTGTGATTTTGGTAGGATTGAGCTAAGATTATTGAAATGTTAAGCTTTTTAGCCTGACCCGAGTACGTATTCTGGTTTGAAGGCTTGAGTAATGTGGGTTAGATTAGTTGAGCCAAATATAAATAAATAACGTAGAACATCAATAATAAGCAGAAAGGAACAAAAAACTGGTGGTCAGATTGATAGGAATTAAAGCTCAGAAAGAAATGTTAAATTCATATCAACTTAAGACTTTTTCGAAGTCTTGACGTCCCAGTGGCCTAAAGGTGATAATGTGGTTGAGAAATTTCAGGTCTTAGATTTAAAATTTAGTGGAAACAAAAAATATATTAGATAATTCTTTTTATTTATCTTACTAATCGGGGAATAGAGTTATAGAGTTAGAGTTGCAAACATTTTGTAGAATTGATCGAGTGGTGAAAAAGTTGGCACATATATCACAATAATTAAAAAAGAAAAGATCTTAACTTTTAGGGAGATCTAAGTAACTGTGTTTGTTCCATGCATGCACGTGTCCTGTGAGACACTATTGTAGTGCAATCTGTGTCATCCACGTACGTTGCTTGTGCAGTGTACCACATACAAGTACATTCGTTGTCAGTGTTTCAAAGAGAGTTATTGAGTTATTGTTAGGTAGGTTGAGACCATACTAGTGGGAGGAAGAGGCAACTGTAACCAACTAACTAATCTTTGGGGGAAAACTTAATCACATCCCATATTTACTATAATCAATTAAGTAAATATGTTACATGTGTTTTTAATACAATTAATGTATTCAAGTATATTCTCTGGCTGGAATTTATTACTTAATCAGGGTAAAAATTTGTGGTATTTAACTCTCATGCATCTGGAGCTTAGACATACAGATCGATTAGTCCAAGCTTGCTCAAGAGTATCTGATCTGTGCTTGATTTCAAGCACTACAGTTGTTAATACGGGGTAAATTTATTGCATCGGATCGGTCCAACTGATGATTTAATAAGATTGGGTTAAGATTATTGAAAATAATTTAACAACAAAGCTCTTTAGCCTAATCCGAATAAGTTTACTTGTTAGTGGGGCTTGAGCAAGCTAGGTTAGGCCGCGGCTTATGGGTTAAATAAAAAATAAATAATAAAGTAGAACGATAAAAATAAGTAAAGAACAAGAATAATTTGAACTCTAAGTTTACTTAAATCATTATAGGTAAATATTACAAGTTAATATTTCAATTTAGCTAGTTATATTGTTATTTTTTAATTGTTTAGTTTGCTTTATTAACGTATCTTCTTGGTTTTAATAGAATAATGTTAAAGTTATTTAGTTTCACATAAATTTTATGTTCAATATCATTTCATATTGTAGTTGTGCTCCAGATACTTGTATAGTAACATCTCGTAGATATTTATGTTAACATTTTAAGATTAAAATTTTAAATATATGTATATATATATAGATAGATAGATAGACAGATAGATATTTCTTAAAACAGTGGACTAGCCAGCCATGACGTGGTGTGTAATCCACGTAAATAGAAAGACATCCCCACAAAACCCTCGTAACCCATACCCCAAAAAGAGAAAGTAATTCGTTGTGTAGGCTATCGTCTAGTTGATAAAACTAGGTGGATGGCTAGTAAATTTTGAGAAGTTGGTTTTTAAATTTTCATGAACAATTTATGGAATTTGAACTCTACAAATTTTCATGACAGATTTTGAAATAGGTGTTATTAGTGAGATAGAGAAATATTTACGTTGAATATCAAGAAAAACAATTATTTCAGTCATGATGTGGGAACTTAATGATTGTGATTTGGATTTCAAAAGAGGTATCATGTGAAAAGGTTTGCTTCGCTCTCGAACATCTTTTGAACTCGAGGACTTCAGAGTTCAATTTGTGTTGTTCAGGAGATGGAATAAGCCTTGTTATAAACTACACTAGAATTTATTTATTTTTTCAAAGGGACATATAGTTGTTAATAAATAGTGTATGAATCAATATTTTACATATACACTTGTTTATACATGATTACATGGTGTATAAATTTAAGTATATGTATGTATTTGAAAATACACTATCTAAGTACAGTGTGTAGATATTTTATAAACCAGATGAATCGAAAATTCTGAACTGTAGTTTTCTCTTTAGAAAATGGGGATGGGAATTTCAACCGTGTGTGTTCGAGTTTCACGTATGAGAGTTTTGAACTCCAGTATACCCAGATTTTCACTTGCAAGAGACCTTCAATCTCTTAACAGTGTGTTGGGATTTCACTTGTCAAAACTTTGAAATTTAGCATGGATTGTTGAAGTTGTTTTATGTTTTAGCTGGGCATATTCTTGTCAAAGAAACAAGTGTCGAGAGTGGCTGAAGGCACTTTTATAATAATACTAATATTTAATAGGAAAAATTGCTTAAATAGGTGTCTTTTAATAAATAATTACTGATTTTAGTAATATTTTTTATTAATTATCATTTATAACAATACTATTATAAATCTGTAATATGTGTATTATAACTAATTTTAAAATATATATATTATGCTTGTTTGGTTAGAAATTGACACATTGTATTATAAGTGTATTAAAATGTACGATAAATGTATTATTCATCAATAAATTTGTATGATTTGTGTTTTTTAGATTGTTGTCTGTAATGTCTTAAAATTGTATTATAAATGTATAAAAGTGATCAAGTGAAAAGAAAATATTATTGTTATAAATGGTAAATATTTTCTAAATATAGATATTTATGTAAGTTTTAGGTGTTGATGGCGTGTTTGGCTGGTTTTTAAGAACATATATATATGTAAAGTAAAAAGTATCCATATTATCTAATATGAAACTAAGAGAACATTAATGTAATGAATATTATGATCAAGAACAAGCTAATAATATTACTTAAAAAAGGTAGGGTATTAGGTTTTTGCATGGTATTATATTGAAAAGTTTATACGATAATTTTAATTTTTAGTTTACCAAAATATTATATTATTTCAATATCAAATTTATTTGGTATGGTTTGATATTCTTATGTTCGGTTTCAGCATTTTGTTGTATTGTAATTGATAATTATAACTTGTTTTACTTCCATTTACATATAACTACGTAATAGAAATTATGACTCTTGACTTTTTTAAGAAACATTTTAATTATATTATGTTACATTTTAAACATGTAGAGATATTCAAAAGAAAGTATATGCAATTTCCTTTGCTAATTAATTACATAAAAGTTAAAAAATATCAAGATAAAGTACTCAGAGATTCATCATCTAACAATTAGTGTTGTACTTATATTAGTTTATATAAATTATATGAGTGTTAGTTTTAAATGTGTAATTATATATTTTAGCATGAGATTTTTAATATTATAAAAAAGCATACCAAAACAATAGGAGTATTAAATATTATAATATTAAAATTATGGAATCAAGAGGTTTCATTGGGTATGGTATGGTGGAGTTACTATATAATTTTAAGATGAAGTGAGTGAAAGGTAAAATAAAGTTATTAAATAAAAAGTAAAAGCAAAATGAAAAAAGTAAGGCAACAAAATAATTACATTAGATTGATTGTCACAAAATTATATTCTTTTATTGTTATATAATAATAAATCTTGAATAATAATGAAAATAAACATTATTCCCTCTGTTCATTTTTACTTGACAGGTATTACTATTTGACTTGACATACCTATTAATAAAATAATTATTGATATATGTGTTCTATCATACTGTCCCTATTAATTGAAAAAAAGTATTTATTTCTAAAGGTAAAACATGAAAAAAGTTAACTGTGTTTTCTTGATAGGTTAAAAGTAGAACAAAAATAAGAGTTGATTTGGTTGAAGTACATTTTTCCCCTTCAAATCAACGTACAGTTCATGCATCTTTTCATTGTTTCGTCCCCCTATTTTTCTTTTTCTTTGTTGAAAGAGGAAGTGGACGAATTCAAATCGAGTTCTTTCCATTCCTAGAACAGTTGTTTAATGGGTGAATATGGTCCTTTAGGTAATGCAACTTGGTTCTCAAAAAAAATATAGGCCAAGTTGACCTATTTATTGTATGGATTAGTTTTATTTACTCGATCTGATCAAGACCAACTAGAAATTGGTTGATGACTGATATTAGATGAGTGGGCAACAATATATGCTCATCATTTATTGTTAGTTCAAATTCAAATTGATCTACGATGCAAGCTAAGCAACTGATCAAACATTGAACTTGTCGACCAATACCCTATCTGAATGAATTCTGAACCATGGGATTGGTTGGTGCCTCCACTTCCGGCAGCAGGAAGAGGTTTCCATTGGCTGCGCAGCAGGAGATTATGAGGGCCGCCAAGAAAGATGACCAGTACGTCTCCTTAGTCTATGCAGCTTGTCCTGATGCTTTTCGTCATGGTCTTATTTATTACCCTTTCTGTGCTTTAGCTTCATTACGTAACTAACAGTATTATCTTTAAAATCTTAAGTGTGTTGTTTTTCAGGTACAAGAGTCGTCGTAGCTTACCAGAATGAGGTAATTCTTTTTTACCTCATATTGTTATCTTAGCCTTTCCAATAATATTAAATCAATTTTTCACTAGTTAAGATTTCTTCCCATTTGCGTTGGCAGTAATCTGGTGTTGTACGGGTGGGAGAATGCAAGTACTAGATTATTGGTTGTGGTGGGAGAGTAACAATAGGGCGGGATGGGTTGAGCTTAACCCGCAAAAATTTTAATCTGCTTCACACATTCCTTCAATATAATGAGAAGCCTGAATATTCCCTTTGCCATACTCCCATAACCCATTCATGATTAGTCCGTCTATATCATTCAGATTTTTAGTCATGGATAGGTCAGGTGTTTCAAAATGATGACTGCAAATAAATCATGGACAGGTCTATTCCAAATGTATCAGAAAAGGTTCAGTCATTCAGTATTCTACTTCATGACCCGAAATGTGAGATCCAGGGGCATAGCAATGTTATAGTTATGGTGTCCAATTCATTGGAAACTAATAGTATATGTAAGTAAAATGATATACAAAGTGATTAAATAACATATTCTGGACACTCTTGACATAATAAGGTGTTGTAGCTCAGTAATTTTAGACGCCTTGAAAGAGGCAATGCTTAGGATTCTCAAGCTCTGGAAGTGCTGTTGGGGTAAAGGGTGGTTGTGATCTGTGGAAGGAAGGTTAACTTTGGTGTAGCAGATAATTTTATCGAAAGCAAGCACATAACAACTTCACTTGATTTACATGACAGCCTGCTTGTCTTGCACTGAACAACGACCATTTGATTATCCTTCACAAGAAGGTGGCAGAGCTGTTCTGGATATTAGTATCAAATTTTCCATGTTCTTTGGGAATGGATTAATCACTGACACTGTTGAGGAATGACAGGTATTTGTGATGTAATTTAAGAATTTTCACTCGGATTTTAGTTCAAGAATTTGCACTAAATTTAGTATATCATTGTGATATAGTCTAAAATTGAATATAAAGATGAAAAATTCAAAAGCGATATTTATAAACTAATTATTCATCTCTTTAGAATGTACTCCCTCCCTTCCAATGTGTGTGAAGGTGAAATTGCAGTATTATTACTAGTAAAATTTGACATTAATAATAAATCTCAAACATATAGTAAGTAAAACTAATTGAAAGCAAAAACAAATCTTTTTTTTTCTTTTTGAATCTTAATTGTATATGTGAAGATATAACAAAGAAAGCCAATTTCTAATGGAGGTGCTGCAGAAATACTGCTGGAATTTGTAACATTTTGACTTTGTAGCACACTAGCTAACACTAAACATTTTTCTAACTCTCATGTCCTATCAGCAACAAACTACTATCCATGACTATATATAAGTCATTTTTCTAACAAAACTGACATCATATATAAGGAAATTGTCCCGGTGGTGGTCGCATAATAGGCTCATTGTATCCATAAAAAAGTGGCGGCGCCTCTCTCAACCACCGCGCACTAGTAGAACGCATGTCAAAGTCAAAACGACTAGTGCTACCTTGTCTCTTCCAAGCATGAAAATCACAAGATGGATTCCTGCATTCAGAAGATGTATGATATTGATCTTGTTTTTGTGGCTGTGCTGCATAATTTTCAGGTTTATGGACCCAATCTTTACGTGGTGCATAATGATTTGGATCGTAGTCTCCCCTTGTATGATGTTGGTTGTAAGTTTCACCTTCTCTTTTTTCATTAATCTTAGCATGATCATCACTAGGCCTATGACAATAAGTTTCCTTGACATTATTACTATTACTCTCCATTGGAGTTTGGTTCTTGGCATGATGAGTTGTTGCCTCCTTGGAACAATAGTATATAAGCTTTACACTGTTAGGTTTCACTATTCGCTGAGTAAGGTAGTCCATGAGTAACTGAGGCTCTACATCCCCTCCTATATATACCCATCTCCTTTCTCTATCTATCTCAACTGAATCCACACCTATCAACAAAACAAAAATAGTATGAGTTAACAAACTATATTCTTATGAAAAAATGAAGCTAACAATATTTTATCAAAATGTTTTTACTTTTCATGTCATTTACCGCATTTGGTTGCACTAATTGAAAATTTTGACTCTACGTACACTACTATGTAGACTATCTCTTCATCACTACTCTTTCCACAATTACTAGTACTGTACAATCATAACCGTCAAATAGGTACTACCATCATTGTCAACTATCATCACCCCAACAACAGTTGTGATCACTCTTTTTCGCTACAATCACCATTACCTTTACCATTACAACCATCAACATAACTACCAAATACCTCCGCCATTACATTCACCTACTTCGTTAGCCATCACTAGTAGTCATATATTAAGATACCGGTAAGTTCCACCATCACAATTATCATCATTGTCGGCCACCATTACTACTCACCACCAACACCATCAGGTACTATCACCAATCACCTCAACTATCATAGCCACCACTTCCATAATCACAACCACTGTTATAGCTATCCATCAATTTCACCACAAACAACACCCTTACTAACCTCTACCAACAATCACCTTACGATTCATAATCACAACCACTATTATAGCTATCCATCAATTCCATCACGTACCACCCTTACTAACCACCATCAACAATCACCTTACAATTCATAATCACAAGCACTGTTATAGTTATCCATCACTTCTACCACAATACCACCCTTGCTAACCCACCTTGCAATTCATATTGTGGTATCTAATGCTTAAACAATTATTTTATTTGACTTTGAATTCTTCACTCCTTTAATTCAATCTTATGTTTTTTAGTTTGACCGAGCAATGATCACAAAGTTTAAAAGAACAAAAAAGTAACTTTATGTTATCTTAAAAATGTGTAAAATGTATCAAAATATCTTTAAATCTTGTTGGGTAAAACATAACATGTGGTACGTTCAAGCTAAAGAATTACTATGCAATTACTTAATATAAAAAGTGACATTATTCTTAAAAAAATGTTAACATAAAAATTAAAACGACAGAAATAATAGAAATAAATAATTCTCTAGATATTGAGAAAATAATGTTACTCAGTATTTAAATCTAAATATAATTATTAAGTAAGACTTGTTTGACTTTGGCTGTGAAAAGCTCCAAATAGGCACACAGTAGTTTAGAGTACAAGGAGTGAAAGCCACTTGACTGTAAGGAAAGTGGTTGAGTACATTCATTATTAATCGATAGATTGAGAGCCTTCGTAAAGAGTATATAAAAACATTACTGATCCATCCGATGGGACTAGCCCCTTAGGCTTTAGGTTATCTTCAAAATCTCAAACTTTAGGTTTAACATTTTGCCAAAACGGCTCAAACCTCCCTCAAGTTGACACAATAACGAAAAAATGGGACAATAAGGAAGCACCCCCAAAGAATTGTTTTTCTATTGAAAGTGGTAAAATGAGTGATAGGTATGTTCAAACAAATCATTTTATACAGACAACTTCATTAGATATTAGACAAGCAACTGAGATACACACGCTATTTAAACTTATAAAGGACATAATATATTGAGAAATTATTATTTTCTAATACTCCGTATCAAATGCAGAAGTATGTACCTTCTAGTCGAACAATTTTTTTCCTTACTTTTTTCGCACAATTTTCACAACAACCGATGGCCTCGATTTTTATTATACAATCCTGCAAAAAGAGCAACTTTACATATATCAAAGCAATAAATAAAATTGTGGAAATAATGCAATGGAGAAAAATAACAATCATTACCGGTTGAGGAGGTTGATGCTCCATGGATGCATAAAGTGGCTAATTATTCCTATTGCTTACTTAATTAGGGTTTAAGATTTGTTCTAGACAGAAATTATTTACTTCCATTATGATTTATGAACAACTAAACATAAATAAGGAAAAACAAGAAGGAAGATACACTTGCATGGTAAGCTTTTACATTATATTTATTGACATCTTTAATAGTGTCGAGGCCGATTTTGTTTATTAAAATTAATATATATCTTAATTTGAATATACCCATCTAAATATTAAGATACTATATTTTATATCTTAACACGAGATGATAAATATTATTATTTCTTCACCATCTAATTATTTATTTCTTCATCATCTAAAGAATGGATTTTGTCTTTATTTAGAAAATGATTATATAGAGAATTCAAAAAAAAAATCCCCATAAAAATATGTCCACAAAAAGGAGAACTTTAATTTAGAGAGGAAATTTGTCTGTTTATTAGTTATTACTAACTTATGTATAATTTAATTTATTTTTTTTAATGCCAAGTATATTGATAATGTTTAAATCAGTTTAAAAATGGAAAACATGAACTAAAAAGAGATAATTACACTTGACAACTCATAAAGTTACATTACATAATTTATTTAAGATTTTTAATGTTTACCTAAGTTGGCCCAATATGAGTCTTCCTCCGTAATGAAACTCCAACCTTGGTAATAACAGATTCTTATATTAATATAAGTAATTCTATTGAGTATTTACTTTTTTTGAGTTGTTTTACAAACTATAAGTAATTCAACTGAGTTGTTGAGACTTAATAAGTTGAGTATTTAAGTTTAATAGATTTTGTTCTATTTTAAAGTTTTGAGGTAGTTTTCCGCTCGTAGTCAGTCAATATAAGGGTTCGCTTGGGGACCCTCAAATGTTGATCACGTTGAGGGTGTAGATTGGGATCGTGATAAAAGGTAACAACTCGATATATCCTGAAAGTTCAGTCACTGTTATTGAAGTACGGAAGAGTTGGATGGGTCTCATGTATTCCATATTAGCAAAATTATGTGTGCTACTCAAAGTTGAAAGGATAAATTTGCCAGGTGCGCTTAAGATGGTGGCTTGGGAAGAATGATTTTATTCTTGATCAAGGTCTTTGAGTGAAATTGGATGGAATAGTGGAACCAACTCAAAAGATACACATTTGGTATTGGATACAAGCCTACTTCTAAAGAAGTCTCATCGGCTAATCTCAAAAAGAAAAGTGGCATTCCCTTACCACAACCTATCCCACTCTTGAATCAGTCATTTTCAAGACCTTCATTGCACAAGAATATTCAGAGGAAAGTGTTGAGATAACCTCAAAAACTTGTTCGTTGAAGAAGTTGAATGCAATATGAGTTTGGAGGATTGCATTGAGGCCTGGACTACATGGGATACTATGCTTGGAGATACTTTGAACAATTGGACTTGTAACCCGTCCACGGTTCCCCCAAAATATTGGTAGATGATTGTATTAGAATTAACAAAATAGCATGATCTAAATTTGTGGGGTCCATTCCCATGTACCAAACTTTGAATAACTCTCTGTCAATTTCAAAGTTTAGCAGATTTGGTGCTGAGTTATTTTTCAGCTTTACTTAATTTTCAATAGTAGGTAAGCTATGAAGAAAAACAATTGTTTTTCTTCTATAGCACATGTGGAGGGTAGTGCATTTGTTTTCAATAAAATGGAGGACAATTCTTCATTCTAGGTGCACCAAAAAAGAATTACAAAGGAGAGAAAAGAAGAGTGAGGCATCACAGAGGAAAATATTCTATGAGGAAAAATAGAGAGTGTGAGCGATATTGTAGTGAGGTGGAAAAATCAAAGTTATTTCTTTTTGAATGTGTAGTGGTCTTTGGAGTTTTACTCAGACATACAAGTGTAAAATCCTTACTATAGTGATATTCGTTGCTCCTCTCGGGTCTTGGTTTTTCTCTTATTTAGGAGGGTTTCCACGTAAAATCTTGGTGTCATTATTTCTCTTTTATTCTTGTTGATTAACTGTATTGTTATGTTCCACATTTACTGCCTTTATTACCGCAAATATTATTTCTGTAACGGATTTATTCCCAACAATTGATATCAGAGCACATGTTCTGCTCATTTACAGAAATATTTTTTGCAGCTTATTGTACTATACTCAATAAAAAAATGTTTGGAGTAAAGTACGAGGTAGCAATATTCAACGGTGATAGCGGTTTCTCAACGTGGCAGAGAAGGATGAAAGACTCGCTCATCCAACAGGGTTTGCATAAGGCACTAGACGGCAAATCCAGAAAGCCCGAATCCATGAAACTTGAGGATTGGGAAGAAATGGATGAAAAGTCTGCTAGTGCAATCATATTGCACTTAACAAATGATGTAGTTAATAACATCATTGATGAAGAGAGTGCATGTGGCATTTGGACAAAGTTAGAAAATCTATACATGTCCAAAACGCTGACAAATAAATCGACCTAAAGAAGCAGTTATATGTGCTACATATGGGTGAAGGTACAAATTTTTTGTCTCATTAATGTACTTAATTGACTAATCACGCAGCTAGCAAACCTCGGAGTAAAGATCGAGGATGAAGATAAAGCGATAGTGCTCCTAAACTCGTTGCCATCTTCCTACGATACTTTAGCAACAACCATTTTACATGGTAAAGACTCTATTGAGTTGAAGGATGTCACATCAGCCCTTTTGCTTAATGAGAAGATGAGAAAAAGGCCTCAAAATCACGAACAGGCTCTCATCACGGAAAGTAGAGAAAGAAGTTACCAAAGGAGCTCAAGTAACTATGGTAGATTAGGAGTTCGTGGAAAGTCCAAGGTCCGATCAAAATCGAAGGCCAGAAATTGCTACAATTGCGATCAACCAGTACACTTCAAAAGAGATTGTCCAAATCTAAAAAGGGGCAAAGGGGAAAGCAATGGCCAGAAGAATGATGACAACACAACTGCCATGGTGCAAAATAATGGCAATGTTATTCTTTGCATAAATGAGGAAGAAGAATGCATGCACTTGGCAGGTATAGAGTCAGAATGGGTGGTCGACACAGCAGCATCTTATCATGCCACACCAGTAAGAGATCTTTTTTGCAGATATGTAGCCGGTGATTATGTAGTGGCGGATCCAGGATTTAAAGGTTGTGGGTGCTCACTTTCAGTGTAAAATTCGCTGAAATTTTTTTTAAAAAAGAAATGCTACTGGCGGGATTCGAATCCTCGCCAGTGGCTTCGCGCGCCTCTTATTGCAGAGGTTTAAACCAGCTCACCCACAACTGCTTTTGTTCTATGGGTGCTCATTTAAATTATAATAACATATGTATCAAATTTTCTATATATATATACAAAAAATTTCGGAAATCAATGGGTGCTCGAGCACCCGCGTCTGGCTTATTGTATCCGCCCCTGTGATTATGGCAATGTGAAAATGGGTAACACAAGTTACTCAAAGATTGCGGGGATCGGATACATTTGCTTAAAAACAAATGTTGGATGCACATTAGTGTTGAAAGATGTGTGCCACGTACCTGATTTGCGGATGAATTTGATCTCGGGAGTTGCTTTGGACCAAGATGGATATGAGAACTACTTTGCAAATAAAAAATGGAGATTCACCAAAGGGGCATTGTTGATTACCAAAGGAGTTGCTCGTGGCACATTATACAGGACAAATGCAGAAATATGCCAAGGTAAATTAAATGCGGCTCACGAAGAGAATTCTGCAGATTTATGGCATAACAGAATGGGTCATATGAGCGAATTGCAAATTCTTTCCAAAAATTCACTCATCTCTTTTGCCAAAGGTGCAACAATAAAATCGTGTAACTACTGCTTATTTGGTAAACAACATAGAGTCTCATTTAAGACATCATCTGAATGAAAGTCGAATATACTTGATTGGTATATTTAGATGTTTGTGGTCCAATGGAGATAAAATTGATAGGAGGTAATAAATACTTTGTTACCTTTATTGATGACGCTTCTAAAAAATTGTGGGTTTATATCTTGAGAACCAAAGATCAGGTGTTTCAAGTATTTCAGAAGTTTCATGCTCTGATAGAAAGAGAGACATGTCGAAAGCTAAAACGTCTCTGAACCGACAATGGAGGTGAGTACACTTCAAGAGAATTTGAAGAGTACTGTTCAAACCATGGAATCAGACATGAAAAGACAGTTCCTGGAACCCCACAACACAATGGTGTAGCTGAGAGAATGAATCTCCCCATTGTTGAGAAGGTGAGAAGAATGCTCAAAATGGCTAAATTACCCAAGACATTCTGGGGTGAAGCAGTTCGGACAGCGTGTTATCTTATCAATCGTAGTCCATCAGTTCCGTTGGAGTTTGACATTCCGGAGAGAGTTTGGACCAACAAAGAGATGTCTTACTCGCACCTAAAGGTGTTCGTTTGCAAAGCTTTTGCACATGTACCGAAGGAGCAAAGAACCAAGGTAGATGATAAAGTAGTTCCCTGCAAATTCATCAGATATGGAGATGAAGAGTTCGGGTACAGACTATGGGATCTTGTAAAGAAGAAGGTCATCAAAAGTAGAGATGTAATCTTTCGAGAAAGTGAAGTTGGAACTGCTGATGATCTATCCGAGAAGGCCAAGTAAAAGAATGGTATAGTCCCTAATCTTGTTACCATTGATTCTTCTTCTAACCATCCCATAAGTGCAGAAAGTGCGATTGATGAAGTTGCTGAGCATGAAGAGCAACCTGATGAGATTGTTGAGCAGGGGGAGCAACTTGGTGATAATACCGAGCAAATGGAGTACCCAGAAGAAGAAGAACAATCTCAACCTCTGAGGAGATCAGAAAGACAAAAGGTAGAATCAACCAAATACCCTTCCTCAGAGTATGTCCTTATCAATGATGAAGGTGAGCCAGAAAGTCTTAAGGAGGTGTTGTCTGATCCAGAAAAGAGCCAATGGATGAAAGCCATGCACGAAAAGATGGGATCTCTACAGAACACATACCAGCTAGTTGAACTTCCAAAAGGAAAAAGACCACTTAAGTGCAAGTGGGTCTTTAAACTCAAGAAAGATGGAAATGGCAAGTTGGTCAGGTACAAACCTCGATTGGTTGTAAAAGGCTTTGAACAAAAGAAAGGTATTGATTTTGATGAAATTTTTTCACATGTTGTCAAAATGACTTCGATTTGAACTATTTTGAGCATAGCAACCAGTCTAGATCTTGAAGTGGAGCAATTGGACGTGAAAACTGCATTTCTTCGTGGAGATTTGGAAAAAGAGATTTATATGGAGTAACCAGAGAGATTTGAAGTATCTGGAAAGAAACACATGGTGTGCAAATTGAATAAGAGTCTGTATTGGTTGAAACAGGCCCTAAGGCAATGGTACAAAAAGTTTGACTCTTTCATGAAAAGTCAAACGTATACAAAGACCTATTCTGATCCATGTGTATACTTCAAAGATTTTTTGACAATAATTTTATTATTTTATTGTTATATGTGGATGACATGTTAATTGTAGGACAAGACAAAGAGCTGATTGCAAAGTTGAAGAAAGATTTGTCTAAGTCATTTGACATGAAAGACTTGGGCCCAACACAACAAATTCTTGGGATGAAGATTGTTTGAGAACGAACAAAAAGAAAGTTGTGGCTATCTCAAGAGAAGTATATTGAACGTGTACTAGAATGCTTCAACATGAAGAGTGTTAAACGTGTTAGCACGCCTCTTGCGAGTCATATGAAGTTGAGCAAACAGATGTGTCCTACAACAAAAGAGGAGAAAGAGGGAATGACTAAAGTTCCTTATTCTTCAGCAGTGGGGAGTTTGATGTATGTGATGGTGCGTACAAGACCTGATATTGCTCATGCAGTTGGTGTTGTTAGCAGATTTCTTGAAAATCCTTGAAAAGAACACTGGGAGGCAGTTAAGTGGATACTCAGGTACCTAAGAGGTACCACAAGAGATTGCTTGTGTTTTAAAGGATCTGATTCAATCTTGAAAGGCTATATTGATGTTGATATGGCAGGTGACCTCGATGATAGAAAATCCACTACTGGATATTTGTTTACATTTTCAGGGGGAGATATATCATGGCAATCAAAGTTGCAGAAGTGTGTCACACTCTCTACAACTGAGGCAGAATATATTGCAGCTACTGAAGCTGGAAAAGAGATGGTATGGCTTAAACTATTTCTTCAAGAACTTGGATTGCATCAGAAGGAGTATGTCGTCTATTGTGACAGTGAGAGTGCAATAGACTTGAGCAAGAACACCATGTATCATGCAAGGACGAAGCATATCAACGTAAGATATCACTGGATTCGTGAAAAGATAGAGGACGGATCTATGCAGGTCATGAAGATCCCTACTAGTAAAAACCCTTTAGATATGCTGACCAAGGTGGTAACAAGGGACAAGTTTGAGCTATGCAAAGAACTTGTCGGCATGTACTCAAGCTAGAAACCTAGAGCTACCTCCTTCAGGGTGAATAGGTCTGGAGGGGGAGATTGTGGGGTCCATCCCCATGTACCAAACTTTGAATAACTCTCTGCCAATTTCAAAGTTTGACAGATTTGGTGCTGAATTATTTTTCAGCTTTACTTAATTTTCAATAGTAGGTAGATATGAAGAAAAACAATTGTTTTTCTTCTATAGCACATTTGGAGGGTAGTGCATTTGTTTTCAATAAAATGGAGGACAATTCTTCATTCTAGGTGCACCAAAAAAGAATTACAAAGGAGAGAAAAGAAGAGTGAGGCATCACAGAGGAAAATATTCTGTGAGGAAAAATAGAGAGTGTGAGCGATATTGTAGTGAGGTGGAAAAATCAAAAGAGTGTTATTTCTTTTGAATGTGTAGTGGTCTTTGGAGTTTTGCTCAGGCATACAAGTGTAAAATCCTTACTATAGTGATATTCGTTGCTCCTCTCGGGTCGTGGTTTTTCTCTTATTTAGGAGGGTTTCCACGTAAAATCTTGGTGTCATTATTTCTCTTTTATTCTCGTTGATTAACCGTATTGTTGTTTCCGCATTTATTGTCTTTATTACCGCAAATATTATTTCTGTTACGGATTTATTCCCAACAAAATTAAGGCTTGAAATCATGTTTATAAAATTGATATGTTTTGTCTTCACCTTCTGAAAGCTTAAATGTCAAATCTAAATTATGTTTTTCTACTCTAAGTTTTAAAAAAAATCCTTATTTATTAATTTAATTTTTAATTCTACTCTCTTTTAGCGAGCAAATTAATAAATCATCAATGCCGAGAATTGAGACATGTAATATTTAAGCTAACAAATCTTGAATAATGAACAAGTTTTTAAAGAACATGAAGAAGACGTGCTAGTTGATTAAAGATTGTGAACATTTTGAGAATAAAGAAAATCAAATTTGAATTAGATTGAGATGATAAATTTGGAAAATTCGAAATTAGTGAGGAAAACAAGAACTATTGTCCATTTGACTCCCTCCAAAAGAAAAGAACTTATTAATCTTTTGAGACATCATATTGTTGTGTTTGCATGATATATCGAATCTAAGCACGAACATAGTTTCACATAAGTTGTCTATAGATCCCTCTTGTCCCCAGTAAAGTAGAAATCAAGAAAGATCAAGCCTGATTTGAGCTTAAAAATTAAGGAGAAGTCTCCAAGCAATTTGATAATAAGGGGCTAATATAGTACTAGTGACAAAGAAAGATGATCAAATCAGGAGTACGGAGTTAAAAGAGTAAAAAAAATTGTTAAAAATTTCAAAAGAGCATACCAATTTTTTTAAAAAACCAAAACGGTAAAATCGCTCACGATGTAGCGACTTTGGCCGTCTGAAAAAGCAAAATCACTGCAATAGCTGCGATTTCTTAAATTTGCTTTTTTAAAAAAAAAATTAAACAAATCGCTCCACATGGAGCGATATTCAAAATAAAATAGCTGCGATTTCTTAAATTTGCTTTTTTTAAAAAAAAATTAAACAAATCGCTCCACATGGAGCGATATTCAAAATAAAAAAAATTATTTTTTTATAAGTCGCTGCTTCTACAGCGACTTCCATCAATATTTTTAATTTTTTTTTATTTTTTGCTTTATTTTTTTTAAAAAAATAATCATTGGTAGTGATTTTTAATATTATTTTTTTAAAAAAATCAAATCGTTGTAAAGGCAGCGATTTACACTTAATTTATATTTTTTTTGAAAATTTAATTAAATTGCTAAAGCAAAAAAATTAGCCGATTAAATTAAGTTTTTTTAAAAAAAATTAAGTGTAAAGTAAACAAAAAAGAAGTTTAATGAAAGTCGCTGCAAAAGCAGCGACTTATTAAGAAATTTATATTTTTTTTAAATTTTGATAGTCGCTTTTTAATTTGGAAAAAGCGAAATCGTTGTTGTAGCAACGATTTCTTAAATTTCCTTTTTTAAAAAAAAATTAAACAAGTAGCTCCAAGTGGAGCGATTTTCAAAATTAAAAAATATAAATTTTTTAATAAGTCGCTGCTTCTGCAGCGACTTTCATTAAACTTCTTTTTTTTTTTGCTTTACACTAATTTTTATTTTTTTTTGAAAACTTAATTTAATCGGCTAATTTTTTTTGCAGTAATTTAATTAAATTTTCACAAAAAAAATATAAATTAAGTGTAAATCGCTGCCTTTACAACGATTTGATTTTAAAAAAAAAAAATAAAGCAAAAAAAAATTAAAAATATCGATGGAAATCGCTGCAGAAGCAGCGACTTATAAAAAGATAATATTTTTTAATTTTGAAAAATCGTTTAATTTTTTTTTTTAAAAAAACAAATTTAAGAAATCGCTGCTATTGCAACGATTTTGCTTTTTCAGACGGCTAAAGTCGCTACATCGTGAGCGATTTTACCGTTTTGGTTTTTAAAAAAAATTGATATGCCCTTTTGAAATTTTTGACAATTTTTTTACTCTTTTAACTCCGTACTCATAAAATCAGTATATGCGTAGATTATCGAAATCTCAACGAGGCTAGCCCTAAGAATAATTTTTCTCTCCCGGAGATTCACACACTTATTGATAATGTAAAGCATGAGTTTAGTCATTTAACGACTTGAACTCAATAACATGATCCGAAGAAGGCGTTTATGCGAAATTTATGTCCTACATTTAATGACTTGAACTCCACAAAATGTTGATCAACATTTTTACAAGTGTTCATAATAAGTACATTTTCATGAGTTGATTATGTTGATATAAAGTTTAAGTTAATGTTATTTACATATTCTTTTCAAGCACAAAAGCGTGATTTTTGAAATAAAAAAAATTAAGATACTTTTAAAGTGATAAAATTGTTTTACGATTTGAAAAACAAAGAAAATGACTTTAAAGTGAAAAGAAGATTACAAATTGAGTGTGTTTCAACAATATGTTTAAGGAGAAGATTATTAATTTACGATACTCTATTGTTAAAGTTATCAAAACATCAACAAATTTTATAAAACATGTTAAGTTATTTTTCATTAGATTGTTTTGTTGGATTCGTTAGAGTATGATTGTTGAAATGAATTTTGTTATATGAAATTAATAGTCAAGTATAATATAGTTGATGCACTCAAATTACATCTCTCAAGTGAAAAGAAGATTACAAATTGAGTGTGTTTCAACAATATGTTTAAGGAGAAGATTATTAATTTACGATACTCTATTGTTAAAGTTATCAAAACATCAACAAATTTTATAAAACATGTTAAGTTATTTTTCATTAGATTGTTTTGTTGGATTCGTTAGAGTATGATTGTTGAAATGAATTTTGTTATATGAAATTAATAGTCAAGTATAATATAGTTGATGCACTCAAATTACATCTCTCAATGAAGTATAAAGCGTACATTATTCAAAAAAAAAATCTAATAATATTGAGATTGGATTTTCACAGAGAATATGACATGAATATTACTCGAATGTATAACTAAAATAAATGGTCTTAATTCTTAAAACACTTGCATTAAGTAAAAATTAAAGGATTTGAGTTTGGTTATTGCTTAGTAACTAAGAATCCAGTTGTTATTATTAAGAAAGTGAAACTAAGATTGTCGATTTCCATTTAAGGTTATAACGTTGATCTAGTTGCTTTTACGAAATTATCGTCAAGCAAACTTAGAGGTCATTATATAGAGGATTCCTTCGGTTCCATTTGGTTATATCACCCTAAGTCCTTGTGACACTTGAGTAGATTGTCATCATTGAGTTTCAACTCCTATTTGTATTTATATATATTACTACTATATAGAAGAGCCATCACATGGACGACCAAGGGCATAATAGTAATTTCACATTAATAACAAAACGACAAATTTCATTCCCAAAAGCAAGAAGGGCAAGTATGTAATTTTACATTTAAAATGGACAACTTTATTTCAATAGCAAAGCATATCAGTGGTCCTTCCATTTTCATCATTGCTTTTTCATCATGTTTTTCTTCTTTGTTTCTCATTCTAACTATATTTTTATTTTTATTTTAATAATTGGCCTCTTTTCATTTTAATTACTCAGGGATTAGGCTTTTCTCTCTTCATGTATACATCGATTTGATCGATGGAAATGGATTACGTTACGGAATATCCACATTCCTACATGGATCGTCGTCCTAACAAACGTCCAAGACTAGATTGGGATCCTTCACATACTCCCAAGGTACATCTGTTTTTCCTTTCGTATTTTTGTTGTTATTGATTTTAACCTTTTCTTCCTTCGGAGAATGAAACATATTTTGTTCAATTTTTTTATTGGAATCGAAGTCCTGCTTGAATGAATGTTTTAGCGTCATTTTATGTTTTTTGATGAGATGTTTGTTGGGGAAACTGAGAAAAAAATTGGTGGAATTTTTAGTGTTTTTGGTTGCATTTGACAATAAAAGTTTTGTTGTTATTGATTTTTTGTTCTGTTTTGTGAGCAGTTCAAAAAATGACACGAAAAGTGATAGTTCAATATTGACTATTTTGATTTCAATTGAAGTTCTTGTCCCATGAATCTTTTGCGAGCCAAAAACTGATGAATTAAGATAAGATATTAGAAGAAAAGTTGATGTTTAAATTATTGATTCGAAATCTGTAGTATAAGATGAATGGTTGTTAGAAAATTTTGTTTATTTGATCTGGATCTGATATTTTACTCCACTTCTACTTTGAGGGGAGAAAAACAGAAGTTTTTTTCACTCAAATCTGTAATTTTTTAAATAAAAATATAGTCTTCTCTAAAGGGTCTTTGAGTGGCATTGGCATTTGAATTAGCATGATTTAAAGATGAATTGAATCATAATGAAAAAGGTACAAACCGATCTGAGTAGAATAGCAAGATTTATGCTATATAAATTGAAAGGTGTAGTAGTATTGATATTGGTGAGATATTTGTAGCTGGACGAAGGTTTATTAAAAAAAATCATGTCAATAAATTTGTAGTGATTTAATAGTTACGTCTAGCTTATTCAGTTTGTTCAGTTGGGAATTCTGTAAAAATATTCATCTTGATTGTTACTCTTTCAAAATTCAGTTTAGTGTTAAATATAGGGTAGGTTTTATGTTAACCAAAAAAATATGAATAATAATTTATAACTATAATTATAATTAGTATAATAAATTAAAAAATTATGAAACATACATATGTATATGTACGAGAAGTGTTTACAATTTCTTTTTCTTTCTAGATTAATGTTTATTTAATTACTCATGAATTGTTTTGATTTATAAATTCTGTATGTGCAGGTATAGCAACCGGCAGAAAAATGGTGGGTTCTTTTTATTTAATTACTCATGAATTGTTTTGATTTATGAATTGTTTTGAAATTCCTCATTCTCTCATTAAGAAAATATGAATAATAATTTATAATTATAATTATTATATATGCACAATAACAAATGGAGTGGTGTAACTCCTACATTTTAGGCTTTAGTGATGTAGCTTGTGCTTTTTAGACTTTTAGGAGTAGTGTAGGTTGCTATTTTTACTTTTTAGCAAAGACTTTTTCTCATTTTTTACCTATCTACTATTTTTTTTATGAAATTACTCATTCTCTCATTAAAAAAATATGAATAATAATTTATAATTATAATTACTACTATACTTATATTACTACTATACATACACAACAACTATATAGAAGAGCCATCACATGGACGACCAAGGGCATAATAGTAATTTTACATTAATAACAAATGGACAAATTTCATTTCCAAAAGCAAGAAGGGCAAGTATGTAATTTTACATTTAAAATGGACAACTTTAATCATTCTCTCATTAAAAAAATATGAATAATAATTTATAATTATAATTATTATATATGCACAATAACAAATGAAGTGGTGTAGCTCCTGCATTTTAGGCTTTAGTGATGTAGCTTCTGCTTTTTAGACTTTTTAGGAGTAGTCTAGGTTACTGTTTTCACTTTTTAGGCTTTTAGGAAAAACTTTTCCTCATTTTTTTACCTATCCACTATTTTTTTTACCAAGTGGCTGCATATTCATCCCACATTATGAAATATCTTCTATGTAGAAATTTCCATCCAACGTCTAAATTACTATTCATTTTTCTCAATGATTTTGTCTGAATCTCAAAGATCTCTAACCAAAAAAATATGAATAATAATTTATAAATATAATTAGTATAATAAAAAAAAAACATAGAGATGTATATGTACAAGAGGTGTTTATAATTTCTTTTTCTTTTTAGATTAATGTTTAAATTTAAAATAAAAATAAAAAAATATATAGGAGAAGTGGTTATAATAATTACATAAAATTTACTTCAACAGTAAAAATAATATGTGTCTTAAACATAATATATATTGTTTTATAAACAATAACAAATGGAGTGCTCTAGCTCCTGCTTTTTATGCTTTTAGCAGTAGAGTAATTTTTTTCATTTTTTTGGCTTTTAGCAAAGACTTTTCCTCTTCTTCTTTTTATTTTATTTTATTTTCTTTCTACATTAACATTTAAATTTAAAATAAAAATTTTCAATTTCTGATATGTTCATTGATTTTGTCTGAATCACAAATATCTCAAACAAAAAAAATATCAATACTAATTTAGAATTATAATTAGTATAATAAAAAAAAATATATGAAACATAGAGATGTTTATGTAGAAGAAGTGTTTATAATTTTTTTTTCTTTCTAGATTAATGTTTAAATTTAAAAAAAAAAAGAAAAAGAAAAGATAGGGAAAGCGGTTTTAATATTTATTACATAAGATAAAAAATTTCAATTTATGATATGTTCATTGATTTTGTCTGAATCACAAATATCTCAAACAAAAAAAATTTATGAATAGTAATTTAGAATTATAATTAGTATAATAAAAAAAAATATGAAACGTAGATATATATATATATGTAGAAGAATTGTTTATAATTTCTTTTCCTTTGTAGATTAATGTTTAAATTAAAAAAAATTTATAGGGAAAGTGGTTATAATAATTACACTACAGCTGTAAAAATGATGCATGTCTTAAAGAAAATATATATTGTTTTATTCACAATAACAAATGGAGTGGTGTAACTCCTACATTTTAGGCTTTAGTGATGTAGCTTGTGCTTTTTAGACTTTTAGGAGTAGTGTAGGTTACTATTTTCACTTTTTAGACTTTTAGCAAAGTCTTTTTCTCATTTTTTACCTATCCACTATTTTTTTTTATGAAATTACTCATTCTCTCATTAAAAAGATATGAATAATAATTTATAATTATAATTACTACTATACTTATATTACTACTATACATACACAACACTATATAGAAGAGGGGCATAATAGTAATTTTACATTAATAACAAATGGACAAATTTCATTTCCAAAAGCAAGAAGGGCAAGTATGTAATTTTACATTTAAAATAGACAACTTTAATCATTCTCTCATTAAAAAATATGAATAATAATTTATAATTATAATTATTATATATGCACAATAACAAATGAAGTGGTGTAGCTCCTGCATTTTAGGCTTTAGTCATGTAGCTTCTGCTTTTTAGACTTTTTAGGAGTAGTCTAGGCTACTATTTTCACTTTTTAGGCTTTGAGGAAAAACTTTTCCTATTTTTTACCTATCCATTATTTTTTTTACCAAGTGGCTGCATATTCATCACACATTATGAAATATCTTCTATGTAGAAATTTTCATCCAACGTTTAAATTACTCTTCATTTTTCTCATTGATTTTGTCTGAATCTCAAAGATCTCTAACCAAAAAAATATGAATAATAATTTATAAATATAATTAGTATAATAAATAGTAAAAAAAACATAGAGATGTATATGTACAAGAGGTGTTTATAATATCTTTTTCTTTCTAGATTAATGTTTAAATTTAAAATAAAAATAAAAAATATATAGGAGAAGTGGTTATAATAATTACATAAAATTTACTCCAACAGTAAAAACAATATGTGTCTTAAAGATAATATATATTGTTTTATACACAATAACAAATGGAATGCTCTAGCTCCTGCTTTTTACGCTTTTAGCAGTAGAGTAATTTTTTCATTTTTTTTTGGCTTTTAGCAAAGACTTTTCCTCTTCTTCTTTTTTTTTTTTAATTTTATTTTCTTTCTACATTAACATTTAAATTTAAAATAAAAATTTTCAATTTCTGATATGTTCATTGATTTTGTCTGAATCACAAATATCTCAAACAAAAAAAAAATATCAATACTAATTTAGAATTATAATTACTATAATAAAAAAAAAATATGAAACATAGAGATGTTTATGTATAAGAAGTGTTTATAATTTCTTTTTCTTTCTAGATTAATGTTTAAATTTAAAAAGAAAAAGAAAAGATAGGGAAAGTGGTTATAATAATTATTACATTCACTTGAAAATATATTATGAACAAATTTGGCAGCTATAATGTGTTCGAATCACTAATTTTTCTCATTTAAATATTAAACGTTGGGCCCGTGCTTAGCACGGGCAACACTCATCTAGTATAAAGAGGGAATCCTAGAAGAGCTTAGGGTCAAGTTTCTTTGTTTACAAAAAGAGAAACTAAATTTCTTTTATTAAATACAAGGAGACTAATGAGTTGGCCCACATAAATCACCTACTTTTATGAACTCCTCCTTCATTATATTTTAATATTTTCCTTTTTATTCCTCTTCCATTATATTTTAATAATTTCCATTTTTATTTTTTCACTACATTTTAATATTTTCCTTTTTAATTACTCTTTCATTATATTTTAATATTTTTTCTTTTTAAACAGTACTAAAAATATATTTAAAATACTGCAAATTCGGTTAACTTTCGAAATTTCGTTCAAAATGTATCATTGAGAACATAGGGAGTCACACATGTTTTTTTAAAAATTATGTTAAAAGTATTATAAAGCACTATCAGTAACAACTAAAAGTATTTAAAAAATATAATTGACTTTGTTAAGTTCATATGTGCCATAAATTAAATCAAATAAAGTAGCATATATTGGGCCCATACTTGCACGGGCGGTTGTAACTAATATATATATATATATATATATATATATATATATATATATATATATATATATATATATATATATATATATATATATATATATAAAGACCCTTAGTGTAATTCATACAAATCAAAAGAACTAATCATACATTAAAATTACCACCTACAATTTCTATCTATGCATTGATCTCATTGTTACTCTCTTTTTAGGGCTTTACAATACTAGCTAAGGTGTTGTTTACCAATAGAAAGGGCAAAAAATTATTATAGAAAAATAATCATGCTTGCAATGATCAAGAGCAAGAATCAAGAACCAAAAGATAACTCACAATGAATGAACAAAATCACAAGTGTATTATTCTTTGTCCAAGACTATCAAAATCTTTAAGAACCTTGAAAGAAATGAAGTTTCACGTGCACACCTATAAATCTTTGTCCGAGTGTATTATTTCACATTCACACTCTCACTCAAGGCACAATGACAATTGCTGACTACTTCTCCAAACTAAGGGATCTTCGGGATTAGTATGATACTCTCATGCCTTGTCCTATATGTCCTTGCCCAAAAACAAAGAAGTTTGGTGAACATTGTGAGTATCAGTGACTTCTTCAGTTTCTTATGGGTCTGAATAAGTCCTATTCACCACCTAGAAGTCAAATCCTCATGATGATTCCTATACCCATCCAAAACAAAGCTTATGCTTTTTTATGGACCAAGAGTGTTAGAGAAATCTAGTGAATTCTAGTTCAATGAACTCGGAATCTGGTACAATTGAAGGCACGGTCATGTACATCAGTAGGAATTCAAACTCTCACACAATTTCAAATACATTCAAAGGAGTCAATCTGGTGGAGAATCTGGTAATATCTCAGGCTCATCTGATAGTTACAACTGTAGTGGTGCAAGCTCATCTGGTAGTTACAAGAATAGAAGGCACTTATTGGAATGTGATCACTGTGGATGCATGGGTCACTCTAAGGAACAATGCTACAAAATTGTTGGATATCTAATTGATTTTAAGTCAAAGAGGAAAGGCCAGACTTTTGGAACTTAGCATTGAGTCAAGAGTTTCCTCAATTGCAGCTCAGACTTCTGGAGGATTTATCACTCAGGACCAGTATCAACAAATTCTCCAGCTATTATCCAAGAATGGAGTTGATAGCACAATAGAATCTTCTGCCAAGGTAGATACATGTATACACTCTTTTGCTCTTTTATGTTCATATGATGCAGGTGAATGAGTAGTAGACATTGGAGCTACTTATCACATCACCTCAAATATTGACACATTAGACACTATACTGTATTTGTTCCTAATGCACATAATAAGGTTTATCTGTCTAATGGTAACAATATTGTAGTCTCTCATATTGGTAGCAAATGCATGTTTACAAAATCAATATCAACTGTATTATACCTACCTGACTTCAGAGTTAACTTGTTATCACTGTTCAAGATCACTGAGGAGCTTAATTGCATGGTGGTATTTTATCCTGAATTATGTGTGTTTCGGGATCTCTCAAATGGTCAGGTGAAGGGGATTTGTAAGGAACAACATGGACTCTACATACGAAAAGGAGGATCAACTCAAGCTCCAAAGAAGCTGGTGAATAGTAGTAAGAGTCTTAGTGACAAAAAACTTGTTAAGTCAACCGATGTACCTGTTACTTCTAACTCAATTGATGTATGACACAAGAGGTGTGCACTGATTGATATAATAATGAAACATTTGTTTCTTAGGTCTTTAGGAAGAAAATATCACTTTCATTGCACAGTGTGTCCTGTTGCTAAGCACAAAAAACTTCCATTTCCTTTAAGCTGTACTATGTCTAGTTCTCTTTTTGAATTGTTGCATTGTGATATCCGAGGACCCTGGAGTTCTTACTTATAATGGAAAAATGTTTTTTGTTACAGCTACGGATGGCTTTAGTATATATACTTGGATTTTTTTTATAAACTACAAAGTTGACACTATAGTTATTCTTAAACAGTTCCTTACTCAAGTTAAAATGTGTTCCCCACAAGTGTTAAAACGTTGAGAACAGACAATGGCTCTGAGTTCTTAAGTCACAACTTTCAGTCTGTTCCAAGTGAACTTGGCATTGTCAACCAATCCTCTTGTGTGTGTACCCCTCAACAGAACGGGGTAGTTGAGAGGAAACACAGGACTATTCTAAATATAATTAGGGCCATCAGATCTTAGGCTGCTATCCGCCTCAAGTATTGAGGGTGAATGTTTGTCTACTATTGTTTATATTTTGAACAAGCTTCCTTCAAGGTTACTGGGGTTTCAGTCTCCTTTTGAGAAACTCTTATGCAACACTAGACTGGATATTCAGAAAAAATCAAATTGAAAGATTTGGGTGAGTTAAAGTTCTTTTTAGGCATTGAGTTCTTAAGGTCCAACCAAGGGATACTCATGTCACAAAGAAAGTATGCATTAAAATTGATATCTGAGTCTGGCCTAGGTGGAACAAAACCAGCATGTACACAAATCAAAAGTCACATCAGTTAAATATGATGAGCATATTAATGAAGGGATAGGCGAAGGAGACATCATAACAATAGACACTACTAAATATCAAAGACTGATCGGAAGGCTCTTATATCTCACTATGACAAGACCATATATTTCTTTCTCGGTACAAGTCTTGAGCCAATTCATGTATTGTCCTAAACAGTCACACATGAATGCAACTCTTAGAGTAGTTAGATATATCAAAGAAACACTTGGATTAGGTTTGTTAATGCTTGCAGGAGACACTTCTAAACTCACATCTTACTGTGACTCTGACTGGGGAGCATGTATGGAAACTAGTTACAAGATACTTGGTTAAATTTAGAGAAAGACTTATTTCTTGGAAATCTAAGAAACAGGAGACATTTTCAAGGAGCTCAGTTGAAGCTGAATTCAGAAGCATGGCAACATGTACAACTGAGATAACTTGGTTGATAGGGCTATACAAAGAGTTAGGGGTCAAGATAACCACATCAGTGACAGTCATCCAGATTGTAGCTAACCCCATCTTTCATGAAAGAACAAAATACTTTGATATTGATTATCACTTTGTTCGAGAAAGGATTTGCCACGACATGCTGAAAACTCAACACATAAACACTAAGGACCAACTGGATTATCTATTGACTAAAAGTTTGGGCAAGATTCAACACCTTGAGCAAATTTGGAATGAAGAACGTGTTTCAACCATGAAGCTTGAGGGGGTAGTGTTGACCAGCTTAGGAGATTGAACAAGCTATATGGTGTAAGTTAGTTAAAGTTGTTAGGAAAGTTCTAAAAGCTTCAATAGTTAGTTAAAAAAGTTGTTACAATACTATAGTCTATAAATAGATACTGAACTGCAATGTAAACACACTTTCTCAATGTAACTGTAAACTCATTCATCTATGTAAAATGCTCTCTTCTCTTCTCTTCTTTTCAGTTCTTCTTTCTGTAATTGTGTACATTCTCAACTTTCATTAATGGAGTCTTTTTAATACATGTATAACTATTAAATGTCAATTTTTTATGTTTTTAATTGCTAAATATTTACTTAGCCGAAACATGTCAATTTAATCTAAGAGTTGCATATGAATCGATTTTTCCCGAAAAAAGAGAGGAAATTTTGCAAATAGCAACCAAAATAAACTTAATTAGGCTTATTGACTATAGTTCGTTGATTACATTCGTAAGAGAGAGAGACAAGCGAGATTGGGAGAGGGAGGAGAGAAGCGACTGAGAGAGGGCAGAGAAGTGTATTGTATGTGTATATTTATCAAATTGTATATGTATATTTGTCAGATATTGTATATATGTAATTGGTGTACATATGTATTTGTATACATGACAAGTGAGATTCAAAGAGGGAGGAGAGACTCAAGAGAGAATGAGATAGGGTGAGAAAGACGAGGAAGAGAGGGTAGAGAGTGGAGAGAGTCAAACTGTGTCATATAATTGTATTTGTATATGGACAATTTGTATTTGTATTTGTATATGGATAATTTGTATTTGTATTTGTATATGTATAAAAAAGGAGAGAGGCAAGAGAGAGAAAGAGAGGAGAGAGACATACATATATAATTATAGTTAGAATTAAGTTGCGAGTGCTAATTACTAGTTAATTAACTAATATTTGCTTGCTAATCCACGTACCCCCCCTCCCCCCCCGGCCCAAAAAGAAAAGGGAAACTTTCACATATAGCAAACACAAAATTCAAATTTGTATGATATAACAAAGTTTGCATAATTACGCTCCATAGCAAACGTATATATGTATAAACAATGCATCCAAGAGACCAAATATCAAATCCTGGGCAGTAATCTACCTTAAGTAGAGCTTCAAGTGCCATATACTTTTTAGTTCCTCTTTACTCCACGTTCTCTTTCCAATTCTGCTCCAAAGTTATGAAAAGTCCGAAATCAACTATCTTTGCCACCTCATCATCACCATCAATAGTAAGAAGAATGATTTGGGGCTTTATGTCACAATGACTAACCCTTTGTTTGTGAATCAACTGAGCCCTAAAAGTATATGCCTATTTCGCAATAAATATATACAAAGAAGAAATTGTATAATTCGTTGGTTTCCTCTTCAGATTTGTATAATTTCGCTATTAGATCATTTGTATAAATTGTTGTTAGCCTCTCATTTATATAAATCGTTGTTAGCCTCTCAATTTAATTGTATGTGTGTTGTATATCTGTATAAAATTTGAATTTTTATACAATTGAGTCGAATTGTATAAAACGAGAAAGAGAGAAATTGTATACAATTTGAATTTTTATAAAACAAGAAAAAGAGAAAGGCAAAACAGACTTCGGCAGGAATTATACAATTGAATCGAATTGTATAAAACGAGAAAGAGAGAAATTATACACAACTTGAATTTGTATAAAACGAGAAAGAGAGAAAGGCAAAAGAGACTTGGCAGAGAAATATTTGTCTTGTGTAATTATAAGTGTATAAGACGGAGATATATGAATTTGCGTATGTATATACACTTTTCTCTCGCTTTATACAATTAGAAACACAATTTATACAATTCTATTATATAAAGCGAGAGAGGCGAGCTACAGGAAGCGAGCGAGCGAGAGAGAGTGGCGAGCGAGAATATGAGGGAGAGAGGGGCTGACAACCGGTTTGCTATGCGACATAAATAAATCAAGCGGTAGCTACTATATTAATTTTATATTATTAGTTTGTCATTTTATACAATTATCCAAAAAAAATTAAAAAAAAATTAAAGAGGGTATATTTTGAGCCCACATAAATGTATACAACGTAGACCAAACCCAAGCTTTTAGAAGCAGGCTGGATTAATAAGAAAAGAGAGCCCAACTTGTAACCTGCCTTAAATCTTTGACAAACCCTTTCTCCCTTGTCCCAATCCAACTCTTTACTGCCTCTCATTTGTATCTTTCATCGGCCGCAGTGAATCAGTATCAAACCCTAATCTCAACATGGCGACGCCTCAGATTAGTAAAAAACGAAAGGTACGTCAGTTCAACTTCTCGCTGTGATTTTAGATCCAACTGAATATTTATAGTATGCCATGAATTGATTTTTGTACGTGTCTAGTTTGTAGCGGATGGAGTTTTTTTTGCGGAGTTGAACGAAGTGCTGACAAGAGAGTTGGCGGAGGATGGTTACTCGGGAGTTGAAGTTAGGGTTACTCCCGTGCGAACTGAAATCATCATTAGGGCCACTCGTACTCAGAACGTTCTTGGTACATAAATATATATATAAGCTAATTTTTTCTTAATGAAATTCATCGACACACTTATAAGCGACTCCATATGTAAGAGTTGCAGCCATCAGCTAGCAGACTAAATGTAATTAAACATTCTACCGAATAGCAACTGTATATATTTGCAAGTGTACAGACAAGTCTATCTTTCCGTGAAAGAAGGCGTGTTTAATCTGTGTATATGAACTCTAGTAATCAATTATTAGTTTGGTGTAGTTCTGATTCTTTAATGGAGTTAGTTGAGGTGTGTGCTGCTAGATCTGACACCACAATTAACATAACAAAATTATATACCCTTGATGAAGCTTATATTATGCATTTGTTAATTAAGGGTCTAAATTTTGTAGAATGTTGTAGAACTTAAGTAAAGATTCTGAATGCTGTAACATTAAGATTCTGAATGCTGTGTCGTGCAATGCAGATTACTCTGTTTATCCCATCTAGCTGCCTTAGTTGGACATGTTGCTCAAAATAAATGTTAGTGATATTTATTTAGATAGAATTGGGTTCCAAAATGGAAGGAAAGATGATACTTGGAGAGATTAAACTTCTCCCAGTGTGATGTTATGTCCTGGGGTACTTTTTTTAATCATAAAATACAAAATATCAAATATGGTACATGAAAAAGCTATTTATGTAAAAAATTTGTTCTAAAAAAAGGAAGCTTTTTATGTAGAAATGGGAGGTACTTTGGGATAACTTACTAAAATAGGATATTTGTTTGATTCGGAGGCAAATGAATCATCCTTGATGATTATTGGATGAGCTGTGGAAGTAGGTGTGCTTTAACGGATTGATTGTAGTATTAGTTGAATAATGTTGTGTGTGTATTTTCCAGGTGAAAAAGGTAGGAGAATTAGGGAGCTGACTTCAGTTGTTCAGAAGCGTTTTAATTTCAAGGAAAACACTGTTGAGCTCTATGCAGAGAAAGTCAACAATAGGGGTCTCTGTGCCATTGCTCAGGCAGAATCACTGCGATACAAGTTACTTGGAGGACTTGCTGTCCGAAGGTCTGTTGCTTGGTTGCACTTGTTCACTGCCTTAAATTTTCTTTGTTTGATTTTTGAAAGTCTCGGTTTTTCTTTCTTTTCTTACTTGAAAGCCCCATCTATTTAGGAACCAGAGAAATATATTTATACCTGATGTCCTATTTCGATGAATCTAAGTGGGGAAATTTCTGTTGACGTAAATACCTGTGAGGTAAACAAAACTTTCTGATAAAGATGTAGTTAAGTAAAAACTGTACATATACAAAACAGGGGCGGATTTAGCAAGTGCTATGGGATGTCACGTGACACTGCTTCGTTGGAAAATTTAAGAAATATGTGCAGTGTGAGAAGGGAAAAACAGATACATACTGTATATTTATATATAAATATATGTGTGTGTGTGCGCGCGCGCGTGCGCTTGTGATGTTATATTGTTTATTTATTTTTTCATTTTTGAAAAATATCTTCCAATACGGTTGTGCATTTTTTGGGTCCCATTATGCATGCATCTAGGTAGTGGTGGTTTCCAAGATTTTCACCCAGGGGTTCAACTAATAAAAATGTAAAAACAATTCAACACCCCCCCACCCCACCCCCGAGTATCTGTCCCTGCATCTAGGTTTAGTCTGTAACAAATGTACTAGATATAAAATATCTTCCGATATGGTGTTCCATGTAAAATGATTATTTGTTAGTTTAGTCAAATATTTATGTTGCATGTTATTTCTTCAAGATTAGGTAATTTTTGTTGTAGTTCAATTTTCACGTCATGATCAAATTCCACAGATGTCTGCAACTCTTTAGTATTATTGTTTTACTGAACTTATCCTTTGTCATGATATAGGGCTTGCTATGGTGTTCTGCGATTTGTGATGGAGAGTGGAGCCAAGGGATGCGAGGTATGTTGGGTGTCATTTTCCTTCTCTATATCTATCTCCAATTAGATGTTGTTTGAATTTTTTTTACATGGGTCTCTTTTTCTTTAGGTGATTGTTAGTGGAAAGCTCCGTGCTCAGCGTGCCAAGTCCATGAAGTTTAAGGATGGTTATATGATTTCTTCTGGCCAACCTGTTAAAGAATACATTGATGCTGCTGTTAGGCATGTGCTACTTAGGCAGGTTAGTATCTTGTCTTGATAGACTTTTACTGATCTGTTGACTTATTGTAATATTTGTGCTGCAGCTTTGTTATTGTTATTTAACATTGCTGCCACTTTACTTCATAGGGTGTGCTCGGTATCAAAGTCAAGATCATGCTTGACTGGGATCCTAAAGGTAAACAAGGGCCTATGACCCCATTGCCAGATTTGGTGACTATTCATCCACCCAAGGAGGAAGAAGAGTTTGTTGTTCCTCCTCCTATGATAGCTGCTCCGGCCATCGAGGTTCTTCCTGTGGCATAAAAACCTGTGTTATGATGTTATCTTTGGTCTTGAGAATTACTGCACTAGCTGGCTTGTACTTTCTATTTATTTTCTTTTTTGACTGCTGAATACTAGGTTACATAGTGAACCATTCTGCTCTAGTTTTTGGAAAAAGTTTTGTTGGAACATTTTTTTTCTTCAGGTAAACAGGTTTCTTACAAATAAGGAAAATTTAATTACTTTGCTAGTAGAGAACAATTTCCACCAGTGGAAATTCTTCACATGGTGTCTTGTCAATCTTCTTAAAAACATTTCATCCCTATCACCCCACTCCACTTCTTATGGTATATGTTTATATTATATAAATTTATAGGAAAATATGGTGTTCTTATTTTCAATCTTCTATTACATTTCATCTTCATCCATCAACCCCACACCTCTATTGTCCACTTGTCGTATCTACTTAGATTATATATTAGATATTTTGTTGTCAAAAACAAGAAAATCACTTTTTGTTTTGGAAAAAAGGTTTCCTCTGTACCATAACACCTTAGATCTTTTAATTTCATTATGTGTGTACTGTTATTGGCTTTAAACTTGTAAAGAGAATGTTCCTGTGGAGTTACCACATTACGTGATTATCTGCAATTTTCTTTCTCCGATCTTGCTCGCAAGTGCAAGAAAGGTACATGGACTTGACTTTGGTTTGGATTTTTTCAAATATTAAATGAAATAATTTCGTTGGATTTCTAATTATATAAATTAAATCGAATTAATAAAATTTAGGATTTTCAACCTTTGTTATTTTGGTTTTTCTGGATTTTTCTCAAATTTTATGGTGAGGTATTCAGATAAATATATATTTTCTCTGTTTTTAAAAGAATGACCCTATTTCCTATTTCCTTTTTAGTTTATTTAAGAAAGAATGATTTCTTTTCTTTTTTGGCAATACTTTAACTTTTCACGTGACATATTTAAGACTACAAAATTAAAAGCCATTTTGGAACATTTGATATAATTTTAATTTAGAATCACAAGATTAAAAAGTTTTATTTTTTTAAACTTATTCAAAGTCAAACTAAATTATTCTTTTTGAAGCGAAGGAAGTGATTAATGTGCATTTCAAATAATCCTTTAGGTCTATCAAAATATATCTATTTAAGATTTTTCAAAAAGAATTCATGATATTAAAATACTAAATTATGTTAGAAAGTGAGAGTCCAATAAGTATTGTCTAAACAGTAGAGAAAAATTAATTTAGGTTAATATACTTTAATTGTATGATTAATGTAAAACTAAAGAATAAATATTCATCAGTCATTTTTAGTGTTGGTTTGATTTTATTTTTGGCAAACAATTTCACTAATTTAAGTCCTAATTGTTAAGATTCTTGATAATTTTATTTACTTCATCTATCATATTTTATACTTGAATATATAAATTTGAATCTCTAAGTTATTGTATCTTGAGATATGTGTTTTGTTTGTTTAAATTAATTGATTGTTATTGATTTTCTTAATCAAAGGAATAATTTAGGATTTTCAGAATAATAAACAATCAATTAACTATAGAAATTTAAACTAATCAAATTTCTTAATATAAGACGGATATCTATACTTAATTAATTTCATTTTATTATTATTTGAAATAATAAATTTATTAATATTATTAATAAAGGATAAAAACATGTATATCTTGAACATGTAATTATAGTAGTGATGTATGTGTAGTTAGGTAGTTTTTTCTTTTATTTTTGTTAGCATTAATATTGATTTAATTTTGATGGCTTTATTAGAGTTAGCAATACTATAGATTATAAGTTTATAACTATTAATGAACATTCAAAATTCCAAGTCAAACTTGATATTATATGTTAAAAATTTTAAATTATGAAAAAGTAAAAGAATTGTAAATAATTATGTTTAGTTTCTTAATTTTTTTTATATATAATGTTGAATTAGTTTGGACTCAGTTCGACCTTTTAAAGATAGAAATCGTAAAACTAAACAAATCCAAGTGTAATCAAGTTTTCTTTTTTGAATACCAAATCAAATTATATCAAACCACTAATAAAACCACTAATAGACTTACTTTTTTTATGAAAATATTTTTTTATTAAATAAATCAAATTAATTATGCTTTAAAAATTTTATAATGTTTGGTCAACTTATTTGTTTTCTTGATAAGTGACTTATTTGAAAAATAAGGAAAAAATGGCGTGACACATTTAGTTTATTGGCCAAGAAAAAAGAAACTTTTAAATATTTACTTGGCATTCAATAGCCACGTTTCTTTTTCTTGAAAAGTGATTATTATTTTTTAATCTTCTCTCTCTATTTTCTAAATACCTCATTTTCATTTTTAAAAGGGAAAGAAAATGTGACTTTATTGTTTCTTCTTTATATTTTCAACCGGATATTTCTTCTTTTCCTAAAAAAAATTTCTTCCATTAGATAATTACACCATAATTCTTTTTATCGGGGAAATTGAATCCCACAATTCTTCAATGATATTTTCTTCTTCTTTTTTTTTTCTAAAGATTTTCTTCCACTAGATACGCATTACACATCTTCTATTGAGGAAATTAAATTTCACGAATAAATTAAAAATTCATACAACGTGTTTCTTTTTTAAAAAAATTTAGAGTCATGAATTATAGATCTTTCATTCTGGAGTAATTTATTTCCATTTTATGCGATTTTTATTCTAAATCTAATGAGTAAGAGAGACTATTGTAAGAATTGTATCAATAATTAGAATAATGATTCGAATTTTGAAGATTTTACAATCAACTATTCAAAAAAATGCTCGGTTAAGAATTTATTGTCACTACAATAGAAGATTTCTCAAGTGGCGCAGCAGAATGTTACAAATATACAAATTAAAAGAGAAAAATATGTTTCAAATAATATAAATTTGTATAAATTAATATGTCTTCAAGTTGAATGTATAAGAAATAGGATATTATATATAGGAAGTTGACCGTATGTATACAAATCTAATTGTGCATCAATATATTTTTACGGAATAATATATCTATAGAGGTAGATATTACGCATACAACTAATGTATATAAATTAATTAATTATTATCATTATCACCGATCAATTGAAGAAGTTATATATTTTGAATCTTACATAAGTAGAGATGTGCATTATTTGTAATAAATCGAAAAACTAATCCAAATCAAATTGAATTCTAATTTGAATTAATTTTTTGCTTTTTTGGTTTGATTCGGATTAAGAAAAAAGAAAAAAAAAAAGCGAAAAAACCAAAATGTGTGTGTGTTTAGAATTAAGTTGAAGTTAACCATTTCATTATGATTTAGTTTTTTTCTATGTTTGGACATCTATAATTGCTATAATTTGAGTTTTGTGTTTTACATTTTTCCATTGATTTATATTAAAAAACATATTTAAGAAATTCAACATATTATATATATATATATATATATATATATATATATATATATATATATATATATATATATATATATATATATATATATATATATATATATATAAATAATAATAATAGTAATTATTTTTTTTTCAAATTGCAAATATGACTTTGTAATATTTCTAATTATTGACATACCGAATAACTGAATCGAAAAATCCAAATAAAAAAGAGAAAAATCAAACCAAATCAAATTTATTATGGTTCGGATTGGGTTACACTTTTTTAAAATCAAACATCAAAAAATCCAAATTGAAAAATCGAATGAACACCATAAGTTATCTCACATTTATTTTAAAAATCACGACAATGTGGGGATTAAACGTCTTTTACATTTTTGCATATTCGATTATAATTCAAGTATCTAGTATAATAATTTAAGCGGCAAAGAGAGATAGAAAGCTACTTGAGTTCAATCATAGGAGATAAATCCAACTAACAATTTTAAAATTGTAAAAGACTGAGCTGGAATGTCAGGGGATCGGTCAACAGAAAATAGAGCTGAAAACATGAGATCAATGTCACAAGGCAGACACAATCGATTCGAGGACACCCTTCTGTAAATTTCTCGGTTATGTCTATCACTAAGGAAGTAATTGGGTGCATGAAGCAATACTTGCAACACAGAATTCATGAAATAAGTATTTCCCCAGATTATTCAAACCTCTTAATCTCAATGAAAAGACAATTTCAATTTCCGAACAAACAATCTCTTGACATTTTTTGAATCTAAATCCATCCCAAAACTCAACCTTCTCCTCTTACTCAATCTCATCTCACTCTGCTCAACCCCATTTTCACTTCTTGAAAACCCCATGTGTTTACACATCATAGCCTTGTCAAAATCAGGGTCCACCTGATTACAACACACAAAGCAATAAAGCTCAGCCCTTTCCATATCTACTAAAATCTCATGTCCATCTTGAGATTGGCTATGCAAAATGACATGGTTTGATTCAATTGACAAACAACAAATAACTGATGAACATATCAGACACATGTATAGTCTGCCCTAACATCCACTACAAACACTACATCTAGGTATCCTCCGATTTCGACATCTCCAATGTTGTCCTACCATATGGAGTTGTCCTAAAACAATCTTGAATCAAATTGTACCCACATAGCAAGATGCTTGTAGGGCTTGGATGGAAGTAATATGACCATCAGAGCAATGATTGTGGGAATCACACGACAATCGATTTGATTTATCAAGACTAAGTTTCAATGGATGAGTGGTGTTCCCCTTGAAATGGTTAAATATCTAGAGGAGTACAATCCATTAATTTGCAACAAAACAATGATATGATAAGCACCATGTAGTTATTGTTTCAAATGCAATATTAACGGGGCTAGTACAGAAACCCAGGGCCTGCCTCAATAGCATTAGGTATCAGAAAATCAGATGGAAATTTTATTATGCTGAAGCCAAAAAGTTGAAAGATTGTGTAGCTATTAAGGTTGAAATTAAGGTTATTGAGAGTGACCTAGAATATTGTCTAGCTAATGGATTGGCACCAATAATCATGGAATCTGATTCATTAACAACTATGAAGATCCTAAATGGTACATGAGAGGTACCTTGGTTGATTTGTGTGAATGTGAGAGCTATTCAAAAGATGATAAACAACGAGCATGTAGAAATAGAAGTTGCCATATCTTTTCACTAATTATGCCTTCACTTGTGCAGGTACATGTATTAATCAATTTCAGAGCATACAAGATATTTCACAAACAACTAAAGCTTTGTACAATTAGAGAAAAATGTATGCCCAAATTTGAGAATCCGTAAAAATCAAATCGGGTACCATACAATGTAAATGAATAAATCGGAGACATTTGATTTCAAATGCTATAAAACAAAACGTCCAATGGATTCATACAAGCTACAAGAAAAGGTATTCTGACGCTCATGAAGGTGAACTCATAGACACAACCAAAATGTCTAAGGATTCACACATGCTGCAAGAAAAGATAACGACACTAAAAAAGTAAATCGGAATCAGCTGATAGAGATACCAAATATTGAAAGGGCAATGCTATAACAAGAAAAATTGGGCCCATTTCCCTTGCATACACAAATTTATACGAGAAACCCCGTAACCAACACAAACAAAAGTAATTAATTGAACCAGTAATAAAAAAAATACACAAAAAAGAAGATAAAACCCAATACACCAATTATTTTCCTACTATAAAAAAGTACACATAATAAACAGAGACAAAAAACACTCTCAAGTTTGGAGGAATGAGAAGTCAAGTATACGAGTAGAGACAGTTGTATGATTCAAGATATTTTAAAGTTCCCGTCGTTTCTTGACCGCTCCAGCATTCAGTTTCTGACTTGATTATTCTCCAACCCCGATGAATTCACAGCTATTTCTTTGTCGTTTCTTCTTCTTCTTATTCACCATTGCACTCGAAACAATAAAAAATGTTGAACCAAGAAGAAGAAGAAGAAGAAGAAGAAGAAGAAGAAGAAGAAGAAAGAGGAAGAGGAAGAGGAAGAGGAAGAGGAAGAGGAAGAAGGAAGAAGAAGAGGAAGAAGAGGAAGAAGAAGAAGAGGAAGAGGAAGAGGAAGAGGAAGAAGAGGAAGAGGAAGCGGAAGAAGAGGAAGAAGAGGAAGAAGAAGAGGAAGAAGAAGAGGAAGAAGAAGAAGAGGAAGAAGAGGAAGAAGAGGAAGAAGAAGAAGAAGAAGTTGGGAGCGAATATGTCAATTTGTCCCATGTTCAAATCTTCACTTCACAATTTTTTTTAAATAATTGATTGACATTCTTTTTGAGATTTTGAGATTTTATTCTCTTAGAATAATATTCAAAAATGTAATTATATGTTTCTCCATCATCTATATTTTTATTTTTGAAGTTAATTTCCATCAATTATATATTAAAATTACTTTCATAAAGTGTCAGTTGAGAGAGATAAAAATATACGACGTGTTACATATTTTTTTGAGAAAAAATATAAGTAATTAAATGGTATTTTTATTCTAGAAGAAACAAGTAATTTTTATAGACAATTCTTAAAATACAAGTGAGCATCCACACAAATAAGTCTTAATTGGAAAACAAAACTTATTTTCTCAAATAGGTGTAATTCTCCCTTAGTCTCAACATATGTGATATACTTTAATGCCATATTTTATACGTATTAAAAAATATTTAATTATTAACCTCAATGAAATGATTATTAGTAAAAAACAAATAATTCAAGATTTGTTTTAGACTATGAATTTCAAAACCATTCTTTTTTTTTAATTTTAAAATTGTTAAATAAAATGATACCACATAAATTGAGACAAGATAATATATTTATGTGTATTTAAGAAGAAAAAATGATAATTTCCTATTTATGTGTACTTATTAATTAAAATGATTTTAAAAGAAAAGAAACAAGAACTACATTCTTTTCAAACAGGAATAGAGTATTTTTATGAAGAAAAAAGGCATTTTGACCTATTAAGTAATAATGACATTTTTGAGTCAAATCATTTGCAGTATGAGATTGATTTTGAATTTCTTAATCACAAGACTTGAGATACTTAGAGATAATAGAATCTCAAAAAATTCACCTTCACTGAGTTAAATGACTTCTTTATAACAAGCTAATCAAAGACATAGATTATATGATTTGATCGACATATTCCCATGGGTGAAATAAGACAAGATGAAAAATAATTAATAAAACTGTCTGCAAGTAAACAAGACTAGGGAGAAAATCCCAAATAAGGAGAAAAAAAATATAGTGAGTACTGGAAGTACCTGACCAGCTATGTAGCCATTTAAAATTATAGGCAGACCTCAAATCATGGGTTCTGCAATAGTTCATTTGTTTCTTTATGTTACTTTGACGTGAGGCGTGTATCATCTTCCCTCGATCACAATTTTTTTGACCGGGGGGGGGGAGGATTCATTGTTGAACATTTATTGATAATGACCATCATGAAGTACAATTTTTATTTACTTTTTTGGTTTATTTTCCCCTTAAGCGATCAGTTTATATAATTTAAATATAAAACTTATATATGATGGAAACACAGTTTTTATGATAAGGAGATACTATTACTTCCCGAGGTATGTTGTGTTTAACACAAACCAAATTTAATTACATTCTTATTGCTAAGAGTTTATTTTTGTAAAGATGTGATACTTGGCCTAACTTAACCTCAAAAGCTAGCTCATGAGGGGAGGATTGACCAAGTCCAAATAAACAGACCACCAATCCATTCCCTCCAATGAGGGACTCTAACCCAATCTAACGTTTTTCAATAATAGTTCACCAGAGACTAGCCTTGATTTCTCTCTCTTTCTTCACCTATTTGCATTCTTCTTTTCATGTTGACTCCTACGAAGAATGCAGGACCTGTTGAAAACTATGAAATTGTTGTGTTTCTACAACATGTATTATACATGTCATATAAGAACCCAATCTTTGTTTATTATATATCAATATTTCTTTTCTTTAGAGGATTTAAAGAAGAAGTCAGTCATCAGTACTTGACCAATACAATATCAAAATTGTGTATCTACTAAGATTGTGGCCTGACCAGAGTACTTAAATCAAGACGTATTCATTTTGATTCTCTTTGTTGAGAATATAAGTCATTTATAAATACATTTTAGTTAAATGCAGTTAGCTAGTTAAAAATTAGTTATAGTCAGAATAGGTTAGCAAGTTTGTTAGTTAGTTACTAGCTTAGAAGTGTCTATATAATACTCAATTGTACAATCCATTTTTTCCTAATTCACATTCAATGAAATACAATTTTCATGCTACTCTTCTAGAGTATCCTTCTCTCATGTTTATGTGAGTTCAAGTTCCATCAATGGAGGATCTCGATTGACTAGCATCAAGATGTGCTAGTTTTATCATGATATCAGGCACTGGACTCAGATCCTGCTCCTTTCTCCGCATTCACATCTGTGAGTTTTGTTTTGTTTTTTCAAAGAGGTTGTATTGTGAATTTACTGCCAGGTTCATCTTCTGAATTTTTTTTGCGTTTCCAGTTGTTCGTGATTAAACTGACATTGTGTCCTTCTTCTTTTTCTCGATTTTACTTTCGAGAATTTTTTGTTTTCAATTTTTGAGTTTCTGTTCGTGCTCAAATTGTATCTGTTCCTTGTTCCTGTTTTGAATCTCATTGCGATCTGTCTTCACCATGGCTGATAATCAAACTGATCCAATTACGACTGGTTCCACATCCACTATTAGAATGGATATTGTTGCTAGTCTTTTCTATCTACATCCATCTGAGAATTCAAGTTCGTCTCTATTACCTGGAGTTTTCGATGGAACTAATTATGGATCCTGGAGGAGAGCTGTTCTTAGAGCCCTATATGTCAAGAGTAAAACATACTTTATCAATGGAAAAATAGTAAGTCCCAATCTAGACGATCCTAGTTTCCAACAGTGGGAGATATGGTAACCTCTTTGATTTTGAATTCATTGTCACGTGATCTAAGAGATACTATGCAGTACGTCAAAAATGCACAGGATTATGGGCTAAATTGGAGGAAAGATATGATCAGACAAATGACTGTAAGTTGTATCAACTTTAGAAAGAAATCAATGATATTTTTCAAGGAACCTTGGATTTCACTGGGTATTGTACGAAGTTGAAAAAGCTTTGAGAAGAAATGAGCATAATTGATATGAGTTCTCAGTGCAGTTGTGTCTGCACATGTGGGAAAAAAATTGGTCAAGGGTGAGCAGGATAGAAGACTAATACACTTTCTAATGGGGTTAAATGACATTTATACATTCTCATGATGAATGCTTTACCTAGCATGTCTCAAGCCTTTGCCATACTGTCCCAAGAAGAATAGCAGAGGGAAGTGAAACCTCACAACCACACTGCTTTGGACTTCACTTCCCTAAATGCTTTTGCTTCATCTCACAACAATACATGAATGAAAGGCTTCAGAACCAACTACAATTCTTCTAAGGAACATACAAACAACTACGGAAATTTGAATAACACCAACATGTTCAGAGGAAGTTTTAGTACCAACAGGTCTACTTAGTTTTGTGATTTCTGCAGGAGATCAGGCCACACCTGGAAGAGGTGTTTCAAATTTCATGGGTACCCACCCAACTTCAAATTCTATAAAGGAAAAGGTCCTAACTCTGCAGGGGCAAATGTGTGCAGTAGTGAGATTGATGGTAACCACTATAAGGATGATATCGAGTTGAGGAAGTAGGTACCATTAAGCTTGTATAACGACCAGTATGGACATCTATTGAAACTTATGGGATGTCTACAAGTTGGACATGGTGTTTCTAACTCAGAGAGTGTGCTTAGTGGAGTTGTGAACCTGGCAGGTATACTTGCTTGTTATTCTTCCATTACAGAGATTGGTGACCTTTCTTGTAGATGTGCATAATTAACTGCTGGTTCTTAGATCATAGATTCAGGAGAATCACATTATATGACATATAACAAAGCTATTATCACAAACATTAGACCATTACCATATCTTTTTCTTATCTCACTGCCTAACGGTTACAAAATTAAAGTGACTGAAATTGGTGATGTATGTTTAAATCAAATTTTAACATTGCAGAAAGTTCTATTTGCACCTACTTTCAAATTTAATCTCATTTCAGTTCATTGTCTAGCATTACAACTTAAAGGTGTAGTCAGTTTTGATAGTGCTTCTTGCTTGTTGCAGGGCCCTTCTCTGAAGAGCCCTCTGGAACTTGGTAGAGCGAAAAAATGACCTTTGTTTCCTATGTACACAAATGCCACAACTGTGGTTCTTCTCCAAAGGGTCCTCATGTCACTTCAAGTCATTTTACTCCTTTAGCTAAATGTACTAATAGTTCAGTTCAAATCATTCATTCTACTGTAAAAGTTTTTTCTCATATCAATAAAGAAGGTTGTTCTTCTCTTACTTCTACTTCCCACTCCACTACAAAGTGTTCTTCTTTTGCAAATACTGGTAGCACTTATACTAATGATATTTTGTGGCATGATAGACTAGGCCATGTACCTTTTGTAAAAATGAAGGGCATCTCTACTATTCCTTGTCATTTCTCTACCAAACAACCTTTCACCTGTACTATATGTCCTACGGTTATGTAGACAAGAATGCCATTCCCAAAAAGCATAATCACCACCTCCAAAGCTTTTGAATTGCTTCACATTGACCTATGGGGACAATATCACATTCCCACTCATGATGACTTTCACTATTTTCTAACCATGGTAGATGATCATACTAGATCAACCTGGACATAGTTGATTAGATGTAAGAGTAATGCTTTGCAAACAATCAAAGCTTTTGTTTCCCTCGTTGAAAACGAATTTCAAACTAAATTAAAGACCATCGGGTCTGACTATGGTCTGGAATTAACCTCAAAAGAAGATACTCATTTTTTCCAAGAAAAGGGTATAATCAATTAAAAATCTTGTCCTTATACACCTCAACAAAATGGTGTAGTTGAAAGGAAACACAAGTATCTCCTTGAAACTGAAAGGGCACTCTTTTTTCAGTCTAAATTGCCCATAAGATATTGGGGAGAGTGTGTTCTAATAGCCACTTAGATTATTAACAGATTACCTTCCAAGATCCTAGGAAAAAAATCTCCTTATGAGATGTTATATAAAAAACAACCTACATATTCTCACCTTAGGAGTTTGGGATGTTTATGTTTTCCCACTACCCTGAAAACAAAGATAAGTTTGAATCAAGGGCAACACCACACATTTTTGTAAGATACCCCTACAATACAAAAGGATACAAGGTTTTGGACTTAGTGACAAAAAGAGTTCGTTCATGTATGCAGAGATGTTTCTTTCCATGAATCTGTCTTCCCTTTTGTCATTACTCCTGATAATTCTATTTTTTCTTCTCTTTTAAAGTTTCTTCTTCATCATCCTAAAATTTTGTCTTGCATGCCTGGTATAACTAGCTTTTTCTCTAATAATGACTTATTAAACATTAACATACCACATCCAGTTACTACTAATGAGGTAACAACAATTGATACAACATCACATGCAGTCCCTAATATAGTCACTGGTGCAGTTCCTAATATCCAAATACCTACCAATATAAATGAACGCATACCAGGCCCTATCATACAAAACCAGTTCCACCTTGTGATGCTCAACCTGCTCTTAGAAAAACAACCAAGTCCCTCCATGCGCCCACCTACCTCAAAGAATATAAATACACTTTACCCAAATTACATTCGTCCGCACTTGAGCCTGATCCTCACCATTCTCTTACATTCTTCATGACCAATCATGACAACGTTTGTTTTTCCACCTTATGTTCTAATAGCCAACAATTAGTTGAACATATCTCTCATGATTGTGAACCTTTCTCATATGAAGAAGCAATTTTGTATCCTGCTTGGCAAATGACTATGACACAGGAAATTGAAGCTCTATATGCAAATAGTACTTGGGAATTAGTACTTCTACCCAAGGATAACAAGGCTATTTTGTTGTAAGTGGGTCTACAAAATCAAGCACAAGGTTGGTGGTAGTGTAGAAAGGTTTAAGGCAAGAGTGGTAGTTAAGGGGAACACCCAACATGCTGGCATAGATTACAATGAAACATTCTCTCCTATAGTGAATATGACTACTGTTACGAGTTTGATTACACTAGCTGTTATAAAGGGATGGAATCTATATCAGTTAGATGCCAATAATGTTTTCCTTCATCGTGATTTGAATGAGTAAGTATACATGACCTTACCACCAAACATAGTGTGCAAATTGACAAAGTCCTTATATGGTTTGAAGCAGGCTAGTAAACAGTGGTATGATAAGTTGGCCAATAGTCTTTGTTCTAGAGGGTACACACATTCACATAGTGATTACTCATTGTTTCACATAATTCTTTGGTTTTTGTTGTTGCATATGTTGATGATGTGATTCTAACTAGGATTAATTTGTAGGAATTAACACTCTCAAATCTTTCCTGAATGATTAGTTTAAAATACAGGATCTAGGTAGACTTCATTACTTCTTAGGCTTGGAGATATTGTATAGACATGATGTGGTTCTCATCTCACAAACAAAGTTCACTGTTGATCTCTTAAAGGAATTTGATTCAATGAACTGCAAACTTATTACTTCCCCACTAGACTGCAATGACAACTTGAAGGTCTCTGATGGGAATTTAATATATGATCCTACTTATTACAGGAAGTTAGTAGGCAAGCTTAATTTTCTAACACACATTAGGATGAGTATAGCATACAATGTACAACACCTGAGTCATTTGATGCAAACACCTAGGGAACCACACTTAAGACAGCTTATCATGTCCTCAGATATCTAAGACAAGATCCTTCAACGGGAATATTCATTACAAATAAGCCTTATCTTACTGTCAAGGCATATTGTGACTCAGATTGGGGTGCTTTCTCTAATTCAAGAAAGTCAGTCAGTGGGTATCTAGTTCTTCTAGGTGATAGTCCCACTATAACAAAAATGATCATTAGCGACAATTAATTCTTAATTCCCACTAAATATGCATTTTTCGCGGCAATTAATTCTTAATTGCCACTAAATATGCATTTTTAGCGGCAATTGACACTCTTTGTATACGTCCTAAATGTTTAGCGACATTGGTTTTAATGACACTTAACTAATGCTGATAAAGAATTTAACACTCTTTATTAATGTCACTATTTAATGCCGCCAAAACTTGTTTTTGTCGTAGTGTCCTATCAGCTGGAAGTCCAAGAAGTAGGCCACAATATCTTTGTCCTTTGCTGAAGCAGAATACAGAGCTATGATACAGGTAGTAGGGGAGCTAGTTTGGTTTGAAAGATTGATAAATGAGTTGTCTGCACAATGCCTATTACCTATACAAGTTTTCTGTGATAGTCAAGTTGCTGTACACATTTCTAAGAACCCAACATTCCATGAAAGAACAAAACACATTGAGATTGACTGCCATTTTAATAGAGACAAACTTCAGTAGGGCTTGATCACTCTCCACCACATCTCAACTGATTCACAACTGGCAGATATCCTCATAAAGGGTGTTACTGGAGTTAAACATGCTACATTATTGAAAAAGTTGTTTGTAAATACTTTTACCTCCAACTTGAGGAGGGTGTTTAGAATATAAGTCATACATTTTAGGTAAATGCAGTTAGTTAGTTAAAAGTTAGTTATAGTCAGAATCAGTTAGTAAGTTTGTTAGTTAGTTACTAGCTTACAAGTGTGTATATAATGCTCAATTGTACAATTCAAAAATTTTCCTAATTCACATTTTTTTCATGCTACTCTTATAGATTCTCATGTTGATGTGAGTTCAAGATCCATCAATGGAGGAGCTCGGTTGATTAGCATCAAGCTGTGCTAGTTTTATCACTCTTATCAAACTGAATACTTCTAATTTAACTACTGTGGTCTTCCCATATCTTACTATCTACTTAAATTTAACACTGTCTAAATCAGAATCTGGATACTAGTATAATTCAAGCCATGGCATATAGTCTCCCTCCATACATATTCTTTCATTT